>JANHFL010003817.1:58133-65633 GCA_032468155.1 Oxyrhabdium leporinum | reverse complement strand
AGCCCATGGGTCACAAGAGGCAGCTGCCAGAAATTGATCCCTTCAAAGTAATACAAACTGGGCGGCTGGTGGTAGTCGTCGTCTTTGGCTGCTTGTGCAGTTCAGCTCTTTTTCCTACTTGGTGGGGCTCCAGATGCATTTGTGAAGCCCAGCTGGTAGCAAAGGAAACATAATGCAAGGGAAGAAACATGTCTGGGGAAAGGAATAAACAACACCAATTGCTGGATACCAATACATGCTTATTTTTTATTGCAAATCCTAACTTCTTCAAATAGAATTCCCAAGACAAAGTCTGTGTAAAGTTGTATAAAGATCAATTCTCAAACCCAAGTTTAGTCATCTGATCACTCGACATTTCGAAACCCACTTTAGAAAAAAAAAGATATCTTCAAACACACAATTGTGCAGATATACACAATCGTGCAGATAAACGGTAAGACTAAAAGGTATGAACCTGGTAGCAAAATCCCTCTGATGTGTAGGCACTTTTCCCAGGTATATGATGCATCTTCTGAGCTTTTTCACCCATGAGGGCCCTTTTACGCGGACACCGCCTTTTGCTGCCCTGGCACACTGAAATGCAAGCCAGCCATGTGTGTATATACAGAAGTGTAGGCATGGCAGCAAGCCCCATGTGAGTCAGGTCAAGGTGGTGATTAAAACGCTGGCTAGAAACCAGGAACCATGAATTCTAGTCCTCCCTTAGGCATGAAATCCAGCTGGATGACTTTGGGCCAGGCATTCTGTCTCAGCTTATCCTATCTCAGTTGCTGTTCTGGGGGAGGGGGGGTGTTAAAGGAGGTAGGAACATTATGTACTCTGTCTTAAGTTGTAAAAATAAAGGTGGGATGTAACTCTGATAAGAAATAAGTAAAACCTCAATTTTTCCAGGTTTCTTGTATGTTATAGGTATGCCTAGAGTACTTGTATTGAATTCTACCTGCAGATGTCTATTGCAGAAATGTGAAGGCATATTGCTATATATTGCGGATGTGCCTGCTAATGAGCTATCTGCTATTTGTTCGGGGAATGTACAGGAAAGGAGGATCCATACAAAGGAGACCTATGTTCATCACTATGAATTTCAGATCTTTTTCTGACTGGAGGAGTGGCAGAAGTGCCCCACTACTCTTCCTTCCTTTCATCAAGCATATTTATGTATTTATTCAATTTCTATAGCCGTTCAACTCAACCAAGTGACTATGGGCAGCTTACAGTTTTAAATTATAAAACACACACGCGCGCACACACGCACACACACTAAAACAGCCACAAAAGAAATTAAACAAACAGCAGCCTTGGTGATTAATCAATTAATAATAAAGCCAAGAAATGGGGCCCTTAGCACATTCAAAGCCTTGGATACCTAGCCAAATGTTTAAATTTTTGCAAAAGGCCAACAGGGTTGGGACTGTTCTAATCTGGGGGGGGGGGGGAGGATATTCCACAAGGCAGGAGCTACAGCAAAGAAAGCTCTTCTAATTCCTGCCAATTGTCACTCTGGTTGACGGGAACTGCAGCACGCCCAATCTGTTGGATTGTATTGGGCAAATAAAAACTCTTGGAAAAAGATGATCCCTCAGGTAACTTTGTCCCAAGCCACTGTTTTGTTTTAAACCTGAAGCTTGCATTGTGAGGAAGCAAGATCTGCACAAAATTCACACACTAGCTTCTTCTGGCTTTCTACACAAAAGGTGTGAAGACATGAATGGGATTGTGACATTAGCTTTGGTTCCACCTTTGCTTTTATGTGGTCAATCTGAAGGGAGTTTTTAAGTGTCTTCAGCTATAGGGAATCCCGTTTGCATTGAACAAATGAAACACAGTTCTGAGAGAGGAAGCTGGGGACACTGCCTCACCCTTCCAATTGTTCAGTCTGCAGATAATTCCCCGAAAGCAAGTAAAAAGGGCTCATAGAAACCCATGTTGAATGCCATAAGGGCAGAAAGGTGGAACATAAATCCAATTAACCACAACTAAGGGTGTTGATTGTCCAGCTCATATTTATCCAGAAGAATTCAGTTCTGGGGAAGGCTGAGTTTGCTTAATACATGGCATCAAATTGCCTTGGGAGAAGACCCAGTAATAAATATATCATAGTGTGAATTTACATCGAGATGGATCAGCCTTTCATCTCTCTGAAGAGAAGGGGTATCTCCCTCTGGTTTTTTTTTTTTACATCATTTTGCATTTCTCACCAAGCAATCTTTGCGTGTTCCATCTGAGTTAAGACTGGGAGAGAAACTACTGTAGTGAAAAACAAATTGCCAGCTACATATTGCATAGGAAGTTTGTATGATATATCTATCACCTAGCATGGCAACGCATTTGATTTACTTTATACCAAAGCAAAAGGAGCTCAGATTTAAAACCCAGAAAGCACTGTTCCATGACTGTTAAGATGGAAATATTTGAATGGCTAAGAAGCATTTCAATAACTGGTTAAAAAGGGAAAGAAGAAAAAAAAGTTAGCATGCTTGCATTTGTGCAAAAGTAGGAAACAGGGCAATACTTGGTCCAGATTAGCAGCTAACATCAACATTTATTTCATCATGTTTTCTCTTCTGATGGTAATTGAAAAGACCTTCTCATTTGGCAGATATGGGAATGACAGATATGAAAAGGATTGTTGCCTATTCTTTCTTCATATTACAATTTACAAAAAGGGGAAGATTGTTTTTCTATGTGACAGCTCTCCACTACAGAAAAAAGGGGAAGTAAATTTTCTCATGATGTTCTTTTTTGATATCAAGTATTTGCTAAATCAGTCGTGGTAAGTAAGTCTATTCTTGAATTGAGACTCCATGTTTAAAGGCAGTATATCTTGAGCACCAGATATTAGATGCCAGGAATAGGGAAATTGCTGATCAACTTCTAAACTATTACAACTAACAGAAAGTATGATTAAAGTATGATCTCTGATGCAGATTTGTAGGACTCTTATTTTGTTATGCAGTATGTGGATTTATAAAGATCCACTGCTTATGACCCATTTTTTAGATGTTCTGACATATTTTGGGTGCTTGGCATTTATACATATTTACAGCGCCCTGTGTCCATGACTTATGATGGTTTTGCTGGACATCAGCATTTACTTCTGGTTTCTATCAAAAAGTGCTCCACAGAGATCAATGGGGTTTGCTTAACAACCATGGCATTCACTTAATGACTGCCATGAAAAATGTCATAAAATTGGCAAGCTCAATTACAGTTGTAACATAAGGACTACATAATTCTGTGAAATATTCTACAAAGTTCATACGTATTATTAAAAGACCATCTTATACTGAATGAATGGTTTTGTAATACTCTTTATATATTATTCTCCTGAAAAGGAGAGACTTCGTTGAGAAGGTGCAGATGGATCCTTCACCAAGTTATATTTAACTTCATCTATATGCTTTAAATCTTCTCCTGCTTCGGCTATTTCCACTTTTAGTTGTGGTTAAATCCACCAACAGGGGTGTTTTTTTTATTACTATTATTTTGCCATCTATTATTCCAAACAAGATGGGATGGATGAATTTGGTTACATTTCATCTCGCGAAGGCAGAGAAGGAAATTACTTGAAAATCATCTGCACTTCGGTGTCTGGGTGATATTTGCACAGAATGAAAACTTGTTCAATGGTGATTTTTATATTGCGGCTTGGATTACACGGGTTGATATTCCCTTTTGAAAATCCTGTAGCGGCACCGTTTCCCCTCTCAAGCCAGGAGCATTGATGTGAACGCTATCCTTTAAATGACTTTTTACAGGTGTATTTCGTTGTGCCCCATTATCTTTTGCCACTGTAGTACTGGGCTGATACAATGACTCCATAATAACACACTGCCTCAGTAAGGGCCACTTTGCAAATTATTTTCCCCCCAGCATGGATATTAATCACTGTGTGGGGAAAAGGCTACTGCAACTTTCTAACCCTGCAATTTTCAGCATGCTAACTTGGCAATATCTCCGAGTGGGTGTAAGAGATGTATTTTGGGGTCAGCAACCACATTTTGAATACTGTACAGGATGATGAAACCCAGAGTCCCCTTCCACAAAAATTGTAAAATAAAAAGGAAGATTTTTTTTTTGGGGGGGGGAGGAGCAGCAAAATGAACAGCTAAAATAAATACAGGTAATCCTCAATTTACAACAATTCATTTAGTTCAAAGTTACAACAGCAGTGACTTAGGACCGTTTTTCACACTTAATGACCGTTGTAGCATCCCCATGGCCACATGATTAAAATTCAGATGCTTGGGAATTTGTTCATATTTATGATGGTTGCAGTATCCTGGGGTCATGCGATCAGTTTTTGTGACCTTCTGACAAGCAAAGGCAACATGGAAGCAGATTCACTTAAAAATCATGCTACTAACCTAACCACTGCAATGATTCACTTAACTGTGGCAAGAAAGGTTGTAAAAATGTGGCAAAAGTCACTCAAAGAATGTCTCACTTAGCAACATATAACTCGATAAAAGGAGTTCCTGTATAAACAGTTCCAGCATATTATTTGCCATCTTTTAGCTGGAGCCACCCATCCAATTACTTATGAGCTTTTATTAGAAATCTTAGAAAAAAACAAAATACATTCTCACTCTTTTTTGTTATTAATACAGTTGGGCGGTGGGTGGATAGACAAATTATTCTACTGCAACAAAAACTCATATGGATGGCGGGGATTTATATCAGTTATAAAATTAGGTCTGGGCCCCAATTCAGTGAATGGATGAATAAGCTAAATTTAATTCCCCCCTGAGAGTACCCAGTTGGATTCAGATCAAATTAAAGCAAGTTTGGAAGTGTGGCCCTTCTCAGAAACATCTGTAACTTATTTTAAAGAGTAATCATAGACTCAGTGTCGGGAATCTTGACAGCTTTGCAGTTATAAAAATGTTATTAAATCCTAATTTGCTGGTGAATATTTCTATGAAAATAACAAAGCTTGTAGGGCAGCACCTTATTAAGGAACTTGCCAAATTACAAAAAAAATTGTCCTTTTGTGGATTTGTAGAGGAGACAATTGGGTGGAAAGTCGATGAAATGCCAACTTCATGTTCCTTAGTTTTACACAAGGAAAATAAAAGGAATGTAACCGGAATAGACTGGGTGTAATGGAACTTGAGACAGTAGTTTGGTGTAGTGGTTAAGGCTTCAGGATAGAAACTGGGAAACTGAGTTTTTAGTCATGCATTAGGTACAAAGCTGGTTGGGTGGCCCTGGGTCAGGCATTTTTTCTCAGCCATGGAAAAGAAGCAATGACAACCCACTTCTGAGAAACCTTAGCAAGAAAAGCCTTTCCTGTTGAACATCTGGCCACTTGTTCACTCTTAGCCACTTAAAAAGAAGGAGACACTCTTTCAATCAGGATAAAATAGCCTTTTGTGTCTTCTTCCTCTGTCAATCTGGGGATTATTTTTAAAAAAATCTTTGGGACCACATCTACATGTTCTGAAAACTTTATAAAGCCGAATATGTCCTTCTGGTGACTATAGGCCTTTAAGTAGTTCTATCAGTGCCATAAACTCCTCTCTTGACTCTCTTTCACTCCTTTTCCATTCTAGCCTATCTTTTCCTTTCTGTGTCCCCCTCCAAAGTTTCTCTTCTTCCTTTTAATTAATCAAAGCCTTTCCTCTTGCTGTGGCTTTAACATCTCTGTAATTAATGGTCCAAGTATCTAGGCCTAGCCCAGTCCCTGGTTGGTGTTATTAGCTTTTGCTTTGGTTTAACTACAGGTGGATATCTGTGTCTACCAAAGTAGTAGACCCCTTCTAAGGGAGAATTTGTCCTTTCTGCCTTTTTCCTGTCTATCTGTTTGGTTAGCCTCTGGTAAGAGGTCTGGTTTCTGCAGCTCAGATGTTGGCTAATTCCTGCAAAGTCTGAACTCTGCGAGGGCCAAACTACATTCTTCTGCAGACCCCTTTTCAGCCAAAGCTTGCTTTTTTAAAATGAAATGTTTAATGAACTCCCTGCATTTAAGTAACTTATGTTGTTGCCCTGTGTTGGATATCCCACTTTTTATGGGATATTTTGCACCTTCTGGCTAAATATCCAGAAGGTGTAATGGGATATTGTACCTTCTGGATATTTCTCCTCCATTTGGATAACCCTTTTTGGATATTCCACCACCGATTTGTCTCAGATTCTTTTAAATATATCCAAGTCAGTGGGTTCCAAAACACAAGAGAACAACACAACCATACAGGTCCCTAAGCCACACACATACATACACGTATTCACAGGCTAGTAGTACTCACTGCTCAGCATTATTTCACTCTTCCCCACAGCTACTACATCTCTTTCTACTGCTCCTCCAACTTTTACACCTTATGAATCCTACTATTGGAGAAAAGTCTCTCTTTCTACTTATCCACCTACCACAACCAGCCGGCTAACAACACAGCCAAGCTACAACCCAGCTTTTATACCCAAGGTTGCTGGGCTGGCTGGGGAGAGTGCTTAAAGAGACAGGACAACAGCAGCACAAGTGCTGGCTGTGTTCTAAGCAGCCTATCCTCTCACAATGTGTTTAGATGGCAAATCTAATCTGGAGAACTTTTTACACTGAATCTTGTAGCAGGGAGCTCAGAAAATAGTGTAGTGCTCAATCCTATGAACAGGATTTGGAAGAGGATGCAAGATGTGCACACATACTCCAAATGCGTATTTGTGAATATAGGGAGGAACAGGTCAAACTATATGACCAAGAATTTCATGCCCCTGCATAAATTCACAAAGTATGCCAAGCCAGGCAGGAGAGCTGGATAATGTAATCCTCGACCAGATTACAAAAATGTCAGAGAGGAGGGATCCAGAAAAATGGGAGACTTTAACTGCTCAGACATCTCTCAGAAAATCAACTCAATCAAAACTGCAGGGTTGCAAAAATTGTTGAGTAGCCTTGCTGACGATTTCATTTTCCAGAAGTCTGAATGTGAGACAAGGGAATCAGCTGTCCTAGATCTGAACCTAACTGATATGGAAGGGCTGGTTGAAAAAGTAAAAGCCCTGGGAACTTTGCGAGGAAGGGGCCACATCCTTCTGGGGTTTAAGATTCTACAGAAAGAGAAATCAAAACATAGTAACACATGCACACTAGATTTCAGGACGGTCCATTTTAACCAGAGTCAGATTAGTGTGGTGCTTAAAATGGTTAAAGACACTGATCTAGAAACTACACTAGACTAGGAATTGTACTCCCAGAATGGGACAACTCGCTGTGGCCAGCTCGACAGGACCAGCTTACCGCTGCCAGTTTGCTACTGCTAGGCGCAGAGTGAAGTGACGTGCGGAGCGGAGTGACGCAAGTGGCGGTGGCGCCAGACAAGCTCTGGGCGCCGTGGGGGGGTCAGGTAGCTAGGCCGCACGTGGATGCCGTGCAGGGAGCAGAGCGACGCAAGCGGCGGTGGCACAAGGCAAGCTCCAGGGGCCGCGGGGGGGGGGGGCTAGCTAGGCTGCACGTGGATGCCGCGCGGGGCGTGCGGTGAGCAGGCGGGCAGGGGTGGGGCC
>JANHFL010003817.1:41299-58033 GCA_032468155.1 Oxyrhabdium leporinum | reverse complement strand
GAGAAATACATGGACAGAAATCCTTGGCTAAAGAGAATGCGTAAGAGTTGGGAACATCAGAAAAATAAAATAATTGGATATCGGTTGCCCAATATTCCAATAAAAAAGTAGTCAGTTTAGGAAATCTTTGTGAATGCATAGGAAGTAATCAATTAAGCTAAGAATTAAAAGGGGCATGTATAGGAAATGAATGATGGAAGTACCAGTCACTTACATCCATAGAAGAAAAAAGAGAAGGGTTCCTCTCTATTCTGTGTTGCTCAGACCATACCTAGAATATTGCATTCATTTCTGAACACTGCATACTAGGAAGGGTTTGACAGTCTGGAGCCAATCCAAAACCTGACATGAGGCCTGGAAGAAAACAAAAGAAACAGGAGGAGATTGGTATGTTTAGCCCTGATAAGAAAACAGCTACAGGGTGACATCATAGTTGTCCTCAAGTATCTAAATGACTATCATGCCGGCGACAAGGTAGACTTAGTTCCAGAATAGTTCCAGAAGACAGAACAAGAGCTTGACTTGCAAGACATAGATTTAGTTTTGACTTTAGGAAACATTTTCCTAAGGATAAGAGTTCTTCAGCAGTGGAAGAGACTGATTGGGGAAAAGATGGTTTGGGGATATTATCTGTTGAGGTTGCTGTAGGTTTTCTACAATAGGCATGAGGTTGGACTAAATGTTCTCCAACTTCTCTTCCAATATCGTTTAACTGAAATGGGTTTTAATTTGTGATCCCATGCGCAATTATATATTTGTGATCCTTTATTGTATCCAGACAACAGTCCTCTAAGATAGATCAGCCTGGGTGGGGGTGGGGCGGAATGCTTGGCCCAAGATTGCTAAATGAGATTCCCTAACTAAATGGCAATTTCTTCTTGGGTTGACCTAGTCCGAGCCAGACCGTTGGGTTATGATAAAATTCCTCCCTCAGATGACCAGCTTACAAAGCCATTGTCTGAATGAGGATGCTGATAAATCATTTACTCTTTATCATCATCTGGCTTCTAAGCAAATGCACATCCTTGAAACTATCAATGGTTACCTGATGCTGTAACCTATGCAATTTAAAAGGAGACACAGTTAAGGAGATACAATGCTTTCCAATAAAACCCCTTTAGATAAGAGAAATGGTTCGAATGCACATGTCCACTGAATGAACACATATTTCTGTATATGAAGTGCTCCTGACATGGTGTGTGCGTATGTGTGCGTGCTCGCTGGGGGTGGAATATTAAAGACAAGAAAGTTAGCAGAGTGAGTGAAGGGTGTAAACAATATATTGGGTATCCTTAAAGGAATGCAGTCATAACAAGCCATTGAAATTTCCATAAATAACACATCACCCATTTAACTACTAATTTATTATTCCAATTCTGATTTTCAAATTACCGAAAATGAGCTGCTTAAAACACACACGTAAGTTCTACTAATCTAAAGCAGCCTTCAAAGCTGGCATCCAAATCAAATATATCAGGCTATTGTGGAGCAATCAGTTGGCTATTATAACAAAAAAAATTAAGGCAGGAAAAATAAACCTTATGCAGTGAAATCAGCCATATGAAGCAAAGTTCTTTTTGAAAGTCTCCTGTGAAATCACAGCCCGTGCATCAAATTAGGTGGGTTAAAACAGCGGGCAGTCATTAATAACTAGGGCCACTGTTTTGATTATGCCCTCATAATATGTTAGAATCTGCAAGATGTATGGGTTGAAAGAAATTATAGATCCTGGGGAGAAAAGATATCTAAGCATTGCTACCTAAAGGCTTAATGTAAAGGGACTGCCACATTCTGAATGCAAGTGATTACATGGCAGAATCACTTAAAACCTGCCTGCCTGCTTTAACATAATGATATTTTTGCAGAAACAAAGAGGAAACCTTTCCAGGCTAATTACTTTGTTATCTATATATATATATAGAGAGAGAAATATATATATATATATATATCACATTTTCCAACTATATTTTTGGATTCTGAGTTGTCAAGTGGCTGGACAAAGCAGTGTTAAAAATTCAACAACCCTAATTACTAGTCGAGCAGTATAAAAACCTCTGAATAAATGTCAGTCGGGGAGATAAGCTCTTATCTTAATCTAATGGCTCCACAGACTTAATTTGTCAGGCCGGCCTGGTTGATGAAAAACAGGTTTCTATTCTCCAGCATTCAGCATTTGCAGCAACATCTTTCCAAATCTTTGAAGTTGGATAGCAATACCAGCAGCAGAACAGTCCTGAAAAAAAAATAAAAATAAAATAAAATTCTGGTGATGAAGCCAATTTAATTCCTATTGTCCTATTACGCTAATTAATACTGCTCTTCCTACACTGGTGCAAGAGAGACAAAAATGAAGCCAATTTATTTTTAGATTTGTTACATTCTGGGCTAATTGCTCTCACCCCCCCCCCCTTTCCCGTCTATCCCCCACCATACACAATGTGTTAATCACTGTGGGTCCCTTCTGGCATGAGAGAAACAGGGTTTGAAATGAAGGCCTCTTGAAGGAACCATTCAGAAAGACTAGGACAATCAATTCTTCTGTCTCACAAAGTAAGACACATTCTGGTGGCTATGTGGAGGATTTGATTTGATTTGATTTTTTTCCCCCAAACACATTGGATCATGAATGATGACTGTATCCTTGGAAAGCTCTTCCTTAAAGAAGACTTTATATGCAGTTCATGCTGAATGCACGCCAGTATCAACAGACTTCTTGCCAAACAAGTCGCAAAAGGAAAGATTTTGACCTCAAGTTAATGCTCCCTACCTCTCTCTTTGACCCACAGTTATACGTGCTTGATAAATTCTGCTTAATTTTTAAAGGCTGATGACGGTCACAGCATTCTGGATTTAAGAGATAATGGAGATCTTAAAAACAAAGGCCACTTTAATATTTTTTTTAAAGCCTTTCAGCATGAGTAGGGCAAGGGAAATGCCACTATATCTACGGGACATGTCTGCATTGTGAAACCATCAATTATAAACTTCTTAGGGGGGGGGGAGGAATGAAAGCTATAAAACATTATGGAATTAGAGAGGCATAAAACCAGTGTAATGGAGCGCAGAATCACAGACACAATGATGTGGCAATCTCAGAATTGCCAAACAATACCAGTTCCATAAGCTCATCTCACCAAGAAAAGGATAGATCGCAATGAGGAAAAAAAAGACCCTAGCTAGGTTTCCAATGTCCCTTTATTATAAAATCCCCTCCTGTCATTCCTTTTAGTATCTTGATGATGTATTTGTTGCGTTTCTTTAAACAACCTTTCCCAGAATCCAAGGCAGCATTTTTAGGAATTGAGCCAGTTTTAAGCCATATCGGCGCTGTTGTAAGTGTGGGCCGCAAACTGTGTCTGGAGTGCAGGAAGATGAGCTTATGTCGTCTTCTCTTTGCTGCACCGCCAATACAGTCGAAGCCATATTTTTTTTCTGTTCTAAATTGAAAGTATGTTTTCTAGTATGTGTGTTGTTGGCCTGTGTGTGGCTGTTTGGTTTTCCTGTTGTGCTTCACCCTTTTAGGCCATCCCTGTACTTTGATCAGCTAGTCTGCAGAGGCAGAAGAGCCCCCTTGCCTGAGTTTCTTAGTAAGGTCACCACTCGGGTTCTTTAGGAGCTGAACTGAATCTCTTCTAGTCTCAAATGCCTGCATAAAGGATGAGACCGACAGCTTCGGGAAAGAAAAACAATAACTCAAAAAGAAATTTGTATTGGGTTTTCAATCAATGGAGGTCTGAACATCAAGGGTTAAAAACCACCACCATGCTGCTGGAAAGGGAGTACAGTAAGAGAGTCAGCACCCAGAGTCCCTTTGCAAGAGAAAGAATTTCTAAAATTGATAAATAAATAATACATAAAGTTTGTTGAGGAAAAGCTGGGAAAATATAAGAAAGGAATTTTTATTTAAAGTTGGTGCTTGTGTCTGTATATATTGTAGGTCGATACATGTGCTTCAGCTGTGTATGTATAAATACATATCCAGTAAGATCCATATATACATACAGACAGACAGACAGACAGACAGACACACATACAAACACAGTTATGTGTGTGTATAGGTCCAGTAAGATCTATACACGCACATAGCCAGTAAGAACCATACACACAAATACAAACATGCACATATATAGACACATACAGACAGATAGTGAGCCATGGTGGCACAATGGTTAGAATGCAGTACTACAGGCTACTTCTGCTGACTGCCGGCTGCCTGCTATTTGGCAGTTTGAATCTCACCAGGCTCAAGGTTGACTCAGTCTTCCATCCTTCCAAGGTTGGTAAAATGAGGACCCAGATTGTTGAGGGCAATAAGCTGACTCTGTAAACTGCTTAGAGAGGGCTGTAAAGCACTGTGAAGTGGTATATAAGACTAAGGGCTATTGCTACCAGCCCGGGAGAGAAGCAATGTAAAGGTGCAGCATAGGAAGACATTGGGAAGTTTTCTGTTCTGGAGACTATTTTGTGAACTGCTTGTTTTGTGGAAATTTGCTGACATCTGTATGATGTCCACATTCTTGATCCTCTTGATAATAATAAACTCTATGAAGAAAATAAGTAAACACGTTTCTTTGTCTCTCTGTCAATCTGCATAGCATAACCAAAAAATGGAAGACCGGCTACAATTGGGTGAGTAGGAGTGAGTGAAATTGTCTCTCTGTTGCGACCTGGGTGACAGGCCTAGGTCACCTGGATCCCATTTTTGACAGCCCTCCAAACAATTCAAGAGTGCCCCCGTACAATAAGACAATTTCATGTTGTTTTAGTCACACCAACCACACAAAATAGGTGCATAAGAACAGGGGTGTCAAACTCAAGGCCCGCTGGTTGGTTCCAGCCCAAGATCTGCTTAGATCTGGCCCATGGAGCTGCCCTGGAAGCAGTGAAGGACCAGTCTGTGGTGCCTCTGCCAGCAAAAACAGAGTTTCGGAGGGCCACAGGCGGCCCTCCTGAGCTCCGTTTTTGCTGGCAGAGGGTTGCAGGAGGCTGTCACAGCCGAAAACGGAGCTTGAGAGCCCGTTTTCGCTGGCAGAGCGCTCAGACGCCCCCGACACAAGTGATGTGATACTGGTCATGTCCACCCTGGCCACACCCACCGCAGCCCCCTGAGGTAAAACTCAACCCTAATGCAGCCCTCAATGAAATCAAGTTTGACACCTCTGCGCTAGAATATGCTTAAGAAGGGAAAAAAGGCTAATGGCAGTAGGGGCCCAATGTAGGACTTTATCAGTGATGCCTCTGAACCTGTTCCAGCCTTAGCTACATCTAAGGACACGATTATTGTGGAATAAATATTGGTCAACAATGTCCCAGGGATATGTTGACACCTTAAACTGCTTTTGTTCTTCAAAATCACTTGTTGCTACAGGTATTTTCATATTCATTTGCTCCCCTCAAATCAAAATATTGTTTGCTGAAAGCAGGAAATAGAAAAGCAGAGTAGTGTGATTATGTTTTATTATGATATATATTGATAATACTGTGCTACTGGTAAAATCAAACAATGATGGAGAAAGAAACATATTTCAGAAGGATATGTTCCCTGGCACAACTAGGAGGTGCAGCGCAGAATATTTGGAGGGCCCGTAGAAGTTATCTCCAAGTAAATGCTGTTTGCATTATGCTATGGATTGTGATCTAAAATGTCACCGTAGCATAAAATGTCCCGAAGGAACCAAGATGGTCATCAACAGCAGCTTCTGACAGCAGCTTCTGACCGGCCTCATTTCTGATGCTCTAGATCTTAATGGTCTCAATCTGCTATCAAGAAGCAAGTAAACGAACCCAGACCAGTCCCAGTAATGATACTGGAACCCATAACTCTAATAAACTAAAGGCACAATGAGAATGTCACAGTGCAAACATTTAAATTTCATTCTTGCCTTGGGACAGAACATTAGTGATTATTGCTTTGTAATCGTATCAGTTTCTCTATCAGCAGCTTGAAAGGACTTCAGGTGGAAGGTAATTCAGAATTCCTGCCCTGGGCATTTTTCAGCTGAAGATATAACTCAGCGATAAGTGTTGATTTAAATTAAGGTTCTTAGTTGGGATGGAATTTTCCGGAAGATTGCTTATTCTTCCTATTAATTGTTAGATTCATAAACCCTAAGACATCTGTTGTGCTATGGAACAGAAAGTGAGCAAATTAAAATTTTCAGCATCAGATCTAAATCCCTTTTCACCTACAAAGTCAACTACTGCTGTAATTTATTTGCAAGATTTCATTCCAATCTGCAGTTTGTTGCAGGACTTTTACTTGATCAAAAAGAGTGACGCAATAGCTCTGTTTTATTCTTACTGGACTGAGCTTCATCTCTCCTTAATGACATACTGGGGCCTATAAACTGACATTGCTTTGGGGTATTTCTCACTTTTCTTTGAGGTAACTACACATCTTTTAGCATTGTGTCCAAGCTGTAACTAATGTTTGCTGAGAAACACATGGCTGTAGAAGGGAAATGGAAATTGGAGAAGGAGCTTCTCCTATATTTGTAATTTCTCCATTTTGTGAAGAGGGCACAAACTCTATGGCCATGGACATGATTTGTCTTTGTTAGCATTGACTATTCTATCCTGCAGTGGTTCTAGAAAAACAACACTGAGGATTAAAGTTGACTAAGAGTAACTCTACAACAAGCAATCATTTGTTAATATATGTAGGGAACACAGTAGATCAGGGCTGTCAAACTCCCGGCCTGTGGGCCGGATGTGTCATGCGCTGGCCACACCCATGCCCGGTTTAACGAAGTGGAAAAAAAATTCCTGATATGTCACGTGACATCACCATGACAATGTGAGTTTGACACCCCTGCAGTAGATGATTAGGAAAGAGCTGTGAAATGTCTGATGTGGCAGTTCAGAAAAGGCTATGGCCTAAATGGCATAATGCCTCTTCCACTCCACATCTATACTAAGGTGCCTTTGAGTCAGTGTGGATTCTTGGCAACTGCTTGGACTACAGATTTCATGGAAAGGTTTTCCCAGAGGTGATTGCCTGATCTTCCACGGTTAAGAGAGAATGACTGGCCCAAAGTCACCCAGCTGGCTTTGTGCCTATGGCCTCCTGATTCCTAGTCAGATGTCTTAACCACTACACAAAATGCCTGTATAGTAAGGAGTCACTGACTCAAAGGCATACACACCCAACCACAATTGGTTTTGATTTGGATAATGTGAAAAACTGCACTTAACTAATAGGGAGCTTAATGCCTCTAGTTTTTTCTTGTGGTCACATGTGAGAGTGAAAATAAAGAACTCATGAACCTGGAGTAAAAGTAAGTTTATTCTTATGGTTTATCATTACTTGATGCTATCCAAACACATTCCACAGCGTATAAACTGTTGTCTTGCTACATATTTGCAAGCCTCATACAACTCTGAATGTTCATACGTTCAGTGCATTCACATGCATGAAACTTACTATACGATGCATGTATCTTACTATACGAATATATATTGCTTGTGTTAGCTTTAAATGTGCTTTGCCATAAAACTTAATGGTTTTGATGCTGCATACCTAAAAGGAAACGTTTGTCATTTTCAGCTGTAAATGTTTGTGCTGAACAGTCTTAATTCACTGTGTCAGATAAGAGGAAATCATGTTAGAATGTATTTATGATTTATCGCTCCTATCTAAGCTCCAGAGATGTTGGGAAAGTAGTTCTTTTTAATCTAACAGGAATAGTCAGGTAAAACCCACACTAATCTAGCTCTTTGCTAGTGAGAAATAAAAAAAACATTATGTAGGCGATTCTTGGGCCTCTAACATTACAACAAGGTGCTTTTGACTGATCCACGTCTGCATGGGTATTTGGAGGCTCTGTTTCCCATGTTGAACATCTATTGCATGCTGGTGGATGTCGTGGTTGTATAAAGCAGAAGAAGTCTAAGAATTAAAGCTATGTCCAAGATCATTAGGGGTGGGCCAAACAGTCTAGGCAGTGAACATTCCATGCATTTTTAAAATAAAAGAAGTATGATTCTAATCTGATATATGCTCTATCTGGGAGTCACAATCCATCTAAAGCTAAGCATTTTAGAGCCATGCTTATCAGATATTTAGATGTGACCAAGATTATTCTGCTTTTCCATCCCAACTTGGACATCTCCTCCAGCTGACAAAAATTCCCAGAATGTATGCTGTAGACACCCCGCAAAGAGAAGTATGAGTTTTGGCATCAAAAACAAGCAAAGGGTGTAAGGTTTTAAATGACTAAACTTGCATGCACCATTTGGCGGGGGAGTATGGGTCTCTTGTGTACATTTTGCTTGCTTGGACAAAGGGGACTTTTGCAGTAGGTGAATTCATGCCCTTTGCACATAGCTGCTGATCATAAACTTTATCCAGGTGTTACTGCTTGAAAATATGGTGAACCAGCCCATTGACAGCATAAACCTATCTAAGAGTAAAATGTGTTTTGAATGGAACTTGTACCCTGATGAATAGGTATACAGTTTCAGCCTTAAAAGGCCTACAGATTTCAAATGAAGCATTAGAATCCATTTGTTTGAATGTAGGGTGCTTAGAAGTAATTTTAATTCCAGTTTATATGTAATTATTATTCTTATTTGCATAGTGTAGAAAACAAAGAGTCAAGTTTCCTTCAGATTGAGCCCAAATAGTATTCTTGGCAATATAGTGGCCATTGCCCTACTTTTCTGGACTGCTTCCTAGTCTAGCTACATCCCTACCATCTCCTAGTAATCTTCCTACCAACCATTAACTTGGTTCAATCTTGCCTTTGCTTTTCAAAATCAGATATTATTTGAATTTTCTTTATATAAGCATCCCGGTGATCCAGAATCTCCTGATCCACTTTAAAATCAGCAATACTTTATCCCACTAGCTCTTCAGTCTATAATTCATTCTTTTGTGGTTTTCCATTAACCTCCATCAATACAAGAAAGGCTCTGATGGGAGTTGGGCAGGAAGATCTTTGTATTTTAAGGAGCCAAAAATTCCCACCTGAAGCCTATCCTGAAGTTTAAATCAAAGAGGTCCAAAAGTGTCCAGAATCTGATCCACTATTATTCTGTTATTGACTTGTAGAAACCTACAATCAGGTAAGTTGTCAGGGTTCCAAGTAACATACCCATAGCAAGCAAAACTCTGAGGCAGGCAAATTCCTTAAAGAATAGGTTTATTAGATATGTCGTATTGGCACAAGCTGGTGAAAACTGACTCTAAATATTCCCATGGTTTTCACCTGATTAAAAGTGAAAGTCTGTCACTTTCTAAAAACAGTCAGTCACATGGTTCAATCAGGACACTGTCCAGTTGCTAGGTGACTCCAGTCCCCTCCTTCTGAGCATCCACAGGAATGTCCTTGGTTCCCACGAGAAAGTATTTTGTTTTGGCTACAACATCCCAACTATCTCTATTCACCCCTCCTTGGTGTGTCAGCTCTGAAGTCTCAAAATGGCCTCAGTCAGGCCAGTTTCAGGGTTGACATAAATAAGAGAGGGTGTTCTTTTGTATTCTTATCACTTTGGGATAGGGTGGAATTAAAGTAAGGGTTCCTTGTAGATGCTTAACAGATGTAATTCACCCCTTAAAATTCTTAAAAACTTGTCCTATCTGATTTGCAACTGGGAACCTCATCTTGCTATGGCAGATTTGAAATAGTCCACAAGTAGAAATTATGTAATTCTGAAAAATGTGTTAATATAGTCTTGAGTTCAAGGAATTGGATGATGAAATCAAACAGTTTTAACAGAAAACCATGTAGGAAAAGGATCTTTTTCCATTGTAGCAGGCCTGTAGCAGGCAGGGTACTGGTTCTGCTGAAATACTGCAACATTTACATAGAAATGCTTTGCTTTTGCCCTTCTGGACACAGTTCTTAGCATTACCAAATAAAACCTTTCCAGTCGCTTTGTTTATTTTCTACCTTTTTCTTTTCTGGGAAAAAAAAAGAATGAGACAGCAATAAGAAATCACAAGAGAGCTACAAATGTAAGACTTGGACATCAGCATTTCCTGTAAAAAAAAAATTGTGAATGAAGCAGAACAATTGCCCAAAATAAAATGCTTGTTTGGAAGCTCCCTAAACAGTCTGATCACGGGGAGGAAAGGCAGCGGGAATGAAATCCACCTCTTGCACACAGAAATGGAGATTCTCTATCTAAGGTTTTTAACTCTCTTATGGAAAATGGTATTTTTAATGAAAACAAAACAAAACAAAACAAAAAAAGCTTTGGCACATGAATATGTTGGAGAGTCTGGACCATTCCAAGTATTTTTCTAAAATAAAAACACCTTCCAGTTAAGGAGAGAATATATATATATATATATACTTGGAAAAACAGCATAAAACTGAATTGGATGCTTACGTGTGTCTAGCATTTGCGCTAAACGTTTTTCTTTATTTAACTGTTCTCTGGAGGAAGATGGAATGGGTTTACATAGTGCCAAACGTGTGAATATAAGGTAGAATGCACTTCCTGCTGGAAAGCTGGACCAGAGGCCCTAAACTTTGGGGGCCAGCGAACACATATGGAGTTTTCAGAGTATTTTATGGGCACTCCTGCAAAATGGTTCCATGGTGGCTGTGGGCAAATCACAAAACGCCAATTTAACAGAAGGCAAGACGAACACTGGACTGCAGCCACCGACCATGCTATTTTCTAAGAATGCATTTGGGGCCTCTGTGTGGTCCAGAAGCATTGTGGGAAACAGGAGTGGCTGGGGCCTTGTACTATAGTGTGCTACCTCACCATTCCTTTAAAAAAAAAATTTAAAATAACCTTTTACAGTTAGGTGACAAACCTTGCCCAACAGGCACATTATCATCCCCAAGGTCTATGTTAGGCCAGTATTTTTCAGTCTTGGCAACTTGAACACATGTGGACTTCAACTCCCAGAATCCCCCAGCAAGCTATGCTAAATGGGGAATTCTGGGTATTGAAGTCCACCTGTCTTCAAGTTGTCAAGGTTGAGAAACGCTGGGTTAGGGAGTCGGCAAGAGGCTCTGACCCAATCCAGCAGTACAGTCTTCACCCAGCTGACCTAGGCTGATTTAAACAATGTAAGCCAGGGGTGTCAAACTCATGTCGTCACGGCAGTGTCACGTGATGTATTGCATGTCAGGGTTCCCACAGACTTTTTCCCCCTTCGCTAAACCGGGTGTGGCCAGCGCATGATACATCCGGCCTGCAGGCTGCGAGTTTGACAGCCCTGATCTAAGCAATTCTTATCTAGCAATTATTCCCTCGATGTTTCTGGCCCCAAATGCGCTCTTAGAAAATAGCATGGTTAACACGTGGATGGGAGACTACCTGCAAATACCACAGCTAAAGTAGGGAGTTGAAGAAAGATCCTGCAGAAGGCAGCGGGAAGCCACGCCCTGTAGCCAAGATGATGTCATGCATGTATCCCTGTGGCTTCCAGGGGTCCAGCCAGAAATGCTAAAAGTAGGCTCCCACAAGCACCTATCAGGGAATAAGTGTAGTACTTCTAACTAGAAGTCTCTAGATTCTCCATGAAAAAAAAGAGAGCTGGATTTGTGTTTTTCCTTCATAGTTCAAAGTTGCCCATAATTCCATAGGGATTTTTAAGGGGGGGGGGGAAGCAAGCCGGTACAGAGCTGCTTTTCAAGATGGCAACAAAATGCTTGAAGAAGGAAGAATGGTGGGTCACATGTTTGCTGACTCCAGGAATTCCAATCAAATGCCTGGGCGAGGGGTTCCTGGTTTTGCTTGAACTGGCTGTGTGTGTCTTCTTGCTGGGATCAAAGGCAACAACAAGAACTTGTGGTCTTTTCCATGTTTGAACCCCTCCCGCTCTTCCCCTCTTTATTGCATTTAGAAGAGTGAGGAGCTTTGTTTGCTGGCTGTTTAAACCCTACTTCAAAAGAAAACTTGAATCAGTACATGCCTGTGCTATATACAAATTAAAATAATTGATTTTTGGCAGACTTTGGGAAAGATATATAAATTTAAAGGATCACATTTCCAATCCAGGGCTCCGGACAGCATGTTGATTTGGAACCAATATTCTCCCTCGTAGAGCTGGAAGTTGGCCACAGAAAAGAAGGGAGCTGCTCGCTTTGATTTAATCTAACCTCTTGTCATGGCAGCTCTTTCTTCAACTCTTTACAGCTCAAACCTGTTGGGTTTTGGCACACATCCACAGCTGCATCCTTTCTTTGCCTGCTGGCTTTGCGGCCTTTGGACAGAACCATTGAAGGGGGAAGATATATAGGACAGTACTTCTCCTTCTCCTTCTCCTTCTCCTCCTCCTTCTCCTCCTTCTCCTCCTCCTTCTCCTCCTTCTCCTTCTCCTTCTCCTTCTCTTTCTCCTCCCATCAATGTGGGAGTACCACATCCAATGAAGCACAACAGCTTCTGGCTTATACCCATCCTGTGATGGATGGCACTGGGTCCCACACTCTCTGCACTGCCCTAAAAATAACTCTCAATTAACATTGCATTTCAAGAATTGGAAATTTTCCCAGAAGTCCATTCTTTCCCTCTCTTTCCCCCTCCCTCCCCTTTTCTGTTTCATTACATTTTGCAGTAATAATACATAAGCCTGTAGAAAACATGACGGGTAATGAAAAATGTAATTAATATAAGCAGTGTAAAGCGTGTTTTTTTCCCTCTGTTGTCCTTGCAGAAAATTGCTGCTTTAAACTGAGCAGGATGTGAAAATGCATAAAGCAAACATTGATATGCTCCACTTTGTAAATATCTTATGCAAAACCGTGAAGGCAACTGCTGTTTATTATTTTACTCTGTCACAAATTCTTTTCAGAAAGTTTTTATGTTTTTTTTCTTGCCTCTTTTTTTTTGCCCTTCTCAGATTAAAATGTGATACTATCCTAAAATTATCACTTTTTGGTATTATAGTTTTAACACTTACAGATTCAAGTAGAAATTACATTTTTTCCTGTTTGGCTCCTCCCCCATTTTCAGAAAAAGATAATCAGTCACCCATAAACATTTTCAAAATTTGCTTATGCTTTCCATTTGTTTTTACATTTTAGTTTTATTAGACAAGGTTATCCTTAGACATGATAGAAAGCTACAAAACTACATTAGGAATACATTTCCCCCCAAAAGGGCCCTGCTATATTCTTAAAGCAACCTGGCAAACTGCTTTCAATCCTGAAAGAAATTCTGAAATCTGATTTATGAATTAATATTGGGGTATAAAGACCAAAATTAGCAACCATAGCATGGCTTGAGTCTGGTCCAAATTCTTTGTGTGACCCCAAGCTATCGTCTTTGAATTGGATTATAGTCATAAACTGTTTCCTCATGAGAGACTTATGAGGAATAACTCGATAGCCATCATTGCAGTGATGTAAAGCTTACGCTATTGTTACTTTTCCTCAATAGAGGGTGGCTGACTCTAGATGCTAAAAGTCATTATATAGGGAAATGACTACAGACTACATTTCAGTTATGGGTAAGTACTGCCCTCCTACTGAATCTCAAGCTTGGATAGAGCTTAGTATCACTTCATCATTTGCAGGGGATTCCATCGCTCCCATAATCCATATGGAACAGAGGTGGTATTCAGCTGGTTCGGACAGGTTCTACTGAACCGGTAGTAGTGATTCTGCACAGTTTGGAGAACCGGAAAATTGCCCCACCGGCTGGCCCCGCTCACCCCACCCCATCCCACCCCACCCGCCCTACGTATCTTGCCTTCGCCACGCGGCCCAGCTAATCTCCGTGCCTCGCCTCCATGCTTCGCCCACTCTACTCACCAAAGGTAAGCATGCCGCCTGCTTACCCTTCACCATGGGTTGGGGCTTGGGGAATTGCCATTCCCCTGCTCAGGCCTTGCCCCGGAGCCTCCACCCGCCTTGGCCAGGTTGGAGAATGCGCCATTCCCTGGCTCCGGCCTTGCCCTAGAGCCTCCGCTGCATGCCACCCCACCAGCCTCAAACTACAACCCCCCGGGCTGAAGCAATTTATTTGGCCTCTGGCCTACCGCACTAGGTCGAAGGGACATGGGGGGGGGCAGTGTGGATGCAAGAGGGCCAAAGCAGTTTGGGAATGGACCGGATGGTTCTTCTTACCTGTAAGAAGTCCCATCTGGAAAGCTCTGTAGCAAAGATCTTGCAGCTGCTTCTTCCATCCCTTGCCAAATCTCGCGGAGATGCTCCATGTGCTCTCCGGTTTGGAAACTGCTTCTGTCCGCTGCTGCCCTTGGTGGGAGAGTGTCTTGTTCAATTTAGCAGCTGTGAGCTGTTGCTTTCCTCTAAGTCCCATCCAGAAAGCTGAGATGGCTGCTGCTTCTCTATGCCGGAGCGCTTTCCGGATGGGACTTAGAGGAAAGCGGCGTCTCACAGCTGCTAAATTGCGCAAGACGCACTCCTAGCAGTGTGGAGAGAAGCAGCTACTGCCCTGGAGAGCAGAGATGGATGGGAGAAGGCCCGAAAGGCTGCTTGGTCAAGCCTTGCCGTGTAGCAGAAGACGTGTGTGCGCATGTGCACACACACTCACATTTTCGGCGAACTGGTGGTGAAATTATTTGAAACCCACCACTGATATGGAACCACAGCAAGCTCTTGCAAGCAAGATCTTGCAAGATCTTGCAAGCTTTGTATCCTTGCACTTATAGTATTACAAATATTCTGGTAAGAACGCTAAAATAATTGAAAAAGTGGCTTTCGGTAGAACCACACTTGGTTTGATTGCAGTTGTTGCTCACTGCATAAATTGCTGGTCTGCATTGCCCAGCTTTGAAAATATAGACTTTTGGGGGTGTTGGTACTCTCTAAATGTATTGGACTGCTGCTCCTTTTGTCCTTATCTATCATGATCTGCTGGCTGAAGACAATGGGGATCATAGTCCAGCACTTCTGGAGGCATCATCAGGGATAAAAGTATGCCCAACCCAATCCACATATAATGGGGACTGAGTATGACATTTCTAGATGCGTAGCAGGTTCTCAATCACTCACTTCCTACCCTCTTACAAGTAGAGATGAGATAACTTGGTAAAATATACTAACAAGGTCTGCTAAGTAATGCTACGTCTACCAGCAGATTCTACTAAACAGCAGAATTTGGCATGGGAGCACCGCTCTGTAGAATAGGCTTGCTATTCTAACTTTGAAAACCAAGGTGAGAGGGATAAAGTTATCCAAGTTGAAATGTACCTGTGGGAGGCCATTATGGATTCTGATAAGACTTTCCAGCTAGAGATCAGTCCAAAGGAAGTAAAGGCAATATGGTCCATGCCAGGACTTTTGAGTCATTTCTCATGGGCCGTGCCTGATTCCTTAGGAATTCGGTCTGAGAATCTCTCCCACCATAACAATGCAGTATTTCAAACTCATTTTCTACAGCCAGAGAAAAATTGCGAATAATTTATTTTTTTATTTTCTCCTTCAGGTTCTCTGTAGCTGACACTTAATATTAGTTACTGTTTATTTTTACTTTGTTCCCAGAGCTGAAGGTTTTCACTTCAGACCTCAGTTGTGCATGAACCACACACAGCATGCCTTTTGCTTTAGGCTCTCCGATCTAAAGAGACCCCTTTAAAAAGCCAGGCCTCACTCTTGTTCCATTTTGCACAGCCATTTGGAGTCCCAGATGCAGGAAATGAAATAATCTATGCTCATACAGGCCTGAAAGTGCCCATCTGGCACACAGGAACATCACCCTGCAGAATCACATAAACGTGAGTTCACTTTTGTTATGGCATTTTCATAAACAGAGAAGCGGAGAGCAAACAGGGAAGGCCTTTGAGATAATAACAATTATATTTATCACAGATTGGCCTTAAAAATGCATGTGTGCTTGCTTGTAAAGCACAAAGGAGATATCTCTGGTGAAATTGCCACCTAATTTTTCTCATTGTTTCTTCTTCAGGAAGACTGTATGAGGGGGGAAACACAGATGATGCCATCATATCCCTCAGTAATTAGAGGCATGCAATTTTCATCTTAAAATAAATGCTTTGTAAAACCTCAAAATATAAGGTGTATTTTCTAAAACACAACAAACCAACTCTGGATTTAGAGCTACCTTAACTGGGCTACTGTACTAGTCAACAGCAAGGAGGTGTAGAACATTTCCTAACATAACAGAATAACAGAGTTGGAAGGGACCTTGGAGGTCTTCTAATCCAACCTCCTTCTTAAGCAGGAGACCCTGGCCCATATCATTTCAGACAAATGGCTGTCCAGTCTCTTCTTAAAAGCCTCCAGTGATGGAGAACATTTCCTAATTTGGCAGCCCAAGTTATAGTCTCTCTAAGCCTGACATTGTAAAAGTACCTTGAAAGGGTAAGTAGCAGTTACTCAAATGAAAGTGAATATTATTGTGCATCGACATCTTGGCCGTTTAAAGAAAAGAAAGTCAAGATGGTAGCCACAACAATGCAGTCAAAGTCACATCCCTTGATTATGTGCATGGTGATATATATAAGGAAGGTTGCTTGGTTGTCACTTCACTTCTTTGACTCTGCTGTGGACGTCCAATTGTGTGTGTGCTTAGAAGCATATGGTTCCAACACAATGTAGAACAGATCTCAGCTTCAGTTCTTGAAATCTTGAAAGGAGACATCCCAGATAGGAATTCCAGAGGGCTAATTTCAGAGTCAACCTAAAGTAGTTTCCTACATTCCTGTCATTATAGGTAGTCCTCAATTGATTATCGCAACTGGGACTGGAAATCCCATCATAAGTCATGCTAGTCGTAAGTCAAGGTGCCCACGTGATTGGAAGTCATTTCATGGCCATTTTTTTACAGCAATCATGAGGTGAATGT
>JANHFL010003817.1:31031-41289 GCA_032468155.1 Oxyrhabdium leporinum | reverse complement strand
ATGTAGAACAGATCTCAGCTTCAGTTCTTGAAATCTTGAAAGGAAACATCCCAGATAGGAATTCCAGAGGGCTAATTTGAATGTGATAGTCATACGTGTGGATCCGTTCATTTGAATGGGCACTTTTTGTTGGAAACTACAGTAGCAAAAACTGTCATGAATTGCTGTCACGTGACCATGGAATGCTGTAACCCATTGATACCAAGCACCTCACATGCAGTCATGTGACCTTGGAGGCATGTTCTATGGGCCATAATGCCCTCATTTCATAGCCATCATAAATGCAAATTATCCTTAAGTGAACTAGTCGTAAATCAAGAGCTACTCGAACTACAGTACCTGTACATGAGGTGTTTCAAGATAGAGATTCTGGCACTGAAACCATTTGGGTGCTGGCCCCAGCATCTGCTTTCTCAGGGGAACTTTTCTCACCCTTCACCAAAGCTGTTTTTTAATATATGTTTTTTACTAGATTTTTTTTTACAGAAATAAAAGATAACAGAGAAAATTAAGAAAGGGAGAAAAAAAGGAAAAAAAGTGTGAAAAGCAATACACATAGAAAAAGATAATTAAAGAAACTTCTGATCTTCATTCAGCAATTACAAACAAACTTAGTATCTTCCCTCTCTAATATTACATTAAAATGTTCCCTTCTGTCTCATATTCAACCTTTCTTAATCAGCATATCCATAAATCACCATTTCATTTTTTCCTATTTTTCACCCTTGAGCAAATCCTGACTATTCAAGTGCTTACCTTTTCCAAAATACAGGCAAATACAACCTTGTGAAGATAAAGAAAGGGGATAATAAAACAAAATCTGTCTTTCCACCCCCCTCTCTCTCCCCTTCCATACACACACAGACACCAAGTGATGACATTTAGCAATAAGGTTATCATTGCAAAACAAGGAATAAAGGTAAAGCTGATGTTTAACTTAATTCTGTTGGAACAAGAAATGCAATTGGTTTAATCCAGAACTGCAACACAATTTCCTCAATGACATAAGCACTCATTGGGCTATTTTGCTCTGTAGGAATGAGATTGTTGATAGGCAGGTAAATGTCTACGGAGATTGTCAGTCATCTAGATCATGGTTGTCCCAAAAGTGCTTTGTTTCAAGAGGCAACTGGACGTTCTGGTTTTTCTTTGAAGACATTTCACTTCTCATCCAAGAAGCTTCTTCAGCTCTGATGATAGGCAGGTAGCAACCTAAAACTGGTAACATCCTAAAACTGAATACTTAGTTCTATATCAAGAAGTCAAATGAGACTAAACATGCTTTTGACTGAAAAATACCGTGTGTAGCATTTGGATTTAAAAATAATTTCATTTAGCCTTTCAGCTAGATGCTTAGGTTGGAGAAGACCAATGGTGCAGGTGACACTGTTCAGTCATTTCTATTGAAAACCATGCATAGGCTGTGGAAAATGATATGCATATCTACTCAGAACTGGTTCACAACATGAGACAATGCAAAGTGTGGCATCTTCATGGTGAAGTACTGTAGACTTTCATGTGGTGATCAAGATGTTAATCCTAGGGTTCTCTTTTAATAATTGATCATCTCATACATTCAAGGTGTTTACTTCTATAGGAATAGAAGCGTACCATGTGCGAAATATTATTCCCAATGCATTTTTCTTACTGTTCTAATTAACAATGTGAAAACTAAAGAACACATCTATTTTGAGAATTCTGCAATATAATTCTCAATTTCAAAAATGCATAATTTGAGAAAAGTATTTTCAAACCTATATTGCTGAATTAATTCATTGCCCAAAATTGTGCATTCAAAACTTCCTCTTTTTTTGTAAATAATGCTTCCAAAGATACTGCTAATTTTGACTGATCCTTTAAAAAAAATCAGTTAATAAAACAGGAAGAAGATGGGATGAGACAAATGTGAAAGTGAGTAACAGTAAGCGAGATCCATTTGCCTTTTATAAACAGTGTTATTGCCTAACCATTGTGTGTGGATGACACATGACTAGGTGATAAGCAAAAACATGAGCCATGATTTTGCAAGCCTTGTATCTAATATGCTTTTAAAAACCTCTTGAAGAACTCCAGTGAAAGGAACTTACCACTTAATAAGGCAGCCAATTCCAATGATTAACTACTTGTGCCAGATTCTTAGTCGGTCCTGCTGCTATTGGTTGTGACTCTACAGAAATCTCCTCATTCTTTGATATGACAAACATTTAAAAATCTGCTAGCATATCTTCCTTTCTGCAGATCTAATTAAATCTAATCTAGTTTCTTTAACTATTTCTGATAAGACTAGGTTTCCAGTCCCCTCACCGTAATGAGAGCCATCCTTGAACTTGCTCTAGGTCAGGGGTGTCAAACTCAAGGCCTGGGGCCCTGATCCGGCCCGCGGGGTTCTTAGATCTGGCCTGCGGGGCTGTCCTGGAAACAATGAAGGACTGGCCTGCAGTGCCTCTGCCAGTGAAAATGGAGCTTGGGAGGGCGGCCCTCCCAAACGCCGTTTTCGCTGGCAGAGGGTTGCAGAAGGCCGTTGCAGCCGAAAACAGAGCTTGGGAGCCCGTTTTCTCCGGCAGAACACTCGGGCCACCATAGGTGCCCATGACACGAGTGACATCGAGCTGGCCACACCCACCCCGTCCGCATCCAGTCTAGCCCCCCCAAGGTTAAACACAACCCTGATGCAGCCCTCAATGAAATCAAGTTTGACACCCTTGCTCTAGGCTGTCAAAAACCATATTTAGCCTGTATATGAGCTGCTAGGAATGTGTATGCTTTGAAGATTATTTGGAAGTATTACTCAGGGCCTAAAATGAGCTTCTCTACTATACATTGAACACCCCACCTCACTTTTTCCCCAGTTTCCATGCACTTCCAAAAAACACATACCATATTTTTCGGAGTTTTTTACCCCCTAAAAGAGGATGAAAATTTGGGTACGTCTTATACACTGAATGTAGCCCCACCCACCCACAGGTCCCCACCCTTCGGCCATTTTCAGCCTCCACTGGTCGCGTTTTAGACCTGTTCCAGACTGTAGGGATTGCCACAGAGCATTGCCGCCTTTGTGCCTGTGGCAATCCTCGCAGCCTTGAAGGGGGCTGAAATGAAGCATTCAGAGGCTGAAAACGCGAGGCACAGAGGCCAAAAATGCGAGGCTGCTCATGCTGAATCAGGTTGCAATAACATGCTGAAGCTGACCAGGCTGTTTGCTATTTGCTGCAAGGACACTACCCAGATGAATACCGATGGATGCTGGTAGGCAGAGGCAGAATTTATTTTTTCTTGTTTTCCTCCCCAAAACTAAGGTGCGTCTTATACTCCGGAGCATCTTATACTCCGAAAAATATGGTATTTTTAAACAGAGAAACTTTAATGAATCACCTCTTGAGAGCACTTTTCTTTCTACTTGTGAAGAATTATATGAATACTTTCAGTGAACACCAAATTAGTCCTGCAGTTGTTAAGAGCCTTCTCTTAAGTCCTAATAGCTCTATGTTTATGGGGAGAACTTTGGGTAACACAGTTTCCCCAACAGGCTATCCTCATAATTCTTTAACCAGAAGTGAATCCTACTGAATTCAGTGGCATTTACTTCTAACTAGAACTGTAAGATTGTATATGACAGGAAACAGCGATAGAAAAGTAGGCCACAGTTAGGGCCCATATCCAGGTTGCAAAAATCTAGACAATCATCAGATGGTAGCAAAGAGTTAAGCATTTTCTCCTTCCCTTGTTCTCATCTAATGGTTATCTGAATTTTTGTAGCCCATGTAGAATAAGCTTTTAAGGGCAATTTCTAATCAGAGAAAACAGTACTGCAGAAGTTTCCAATCAAGATGGAAGGAGTGGTTGTCAAGAATTACTGGACTGTTATCCCAAGTAACTACAAATGCTTTTTTGAAGGCAGGACAGACTACTCACCAGTTTGGCAGTGTCCTCCATGTTTCTCTGATGTGCTTTCTCAACTGACCAGATTTTTAGATGCCACTTCAGCAAAGTAATGCTCCAAGGATTTGATAACAGATAGAGACAACTATGAAGCCAGTACAAGCTGCTCTGTAGGAGCCAAGAGAGTGCCTTCTTGCATGGGTCATTTCCTTTAAATCATCCTTCCTCAACCCGGTGCCCTTCAGGGTGTTGGACCTCAATGCTGCCCACTTCCTAATTGCTTATCACAGTGACTGGAGCTTATTTGAGTTGAATCCCCAAATACCTATTAAACGTCAAGAAAATTGCTCCAGTGTTATCATTAGGCAATCAAAGCCCAAAAGAGTTGATTCTACCGTGCCACCAGTTTCTTATGTTTACTATAAATTGATGTTGAATCTGGGATAAATACATCTGGCATCTTTTAGAACCTGACAACCTGCTGGGTTCTAAAGGACGTATGCTAATTTTGGGCAATAGTTTAGAATAAGTATCTATGTTATGTTCTGATTCATAAGTCAGACTCCTGTCTCTGCTGGCACTTAGGAAAGATTCACACATTACTCCAGAAAAAGGTAGGGACATGACAAGATTGTTTTAGCTTGTCAGTTTCACATGGAAAATATTTCTAAGTACATTTGGTGACAGCTGGTGTTTTCTATGTCAGGGACAGGCCTTGAAAATGGAAGGGTAACCTGACAGAGTAACTACCAGCTGTCCTTGGCTGAGGGCACATTTGTAAGCATGCACGGCAGGATGCTGATAGCAGAAAGCCACCTGAGAAAAAGTCATGTGTGAAAGTAGCCCACCGTTTTACCAATAGTGTACTAGTTCTACTGCATGTGAGAGGTACACTCTTACTATAATGGATCCTAGAAAGGAAATAAGAAAATAAAATGTCCTGGGAAAAAGCTGCTTTCCTCAGTATCACCTGGTATTTGTCGTAGCCTAATTAGTCAGCCATAATTGTATACAGCAAGCGTGATAAGAATGATAGCATATTACCATTTGTACAGTCGAACAATGTTTAATAAACAAATATAACTTGTAACAGTGTTGATCATCATCTATATCTGATCATGGTTATTGGAATTTACTTCCAAGTAGTAAACGTACAATTTTAGGATTATGGTCTGAAAGCTTGAATGAGAACCCTAAAGCTACAGTTCATATTCTTCTCCTGCCATAAGATCAGTAGATTGTCTTAGATTAGCTGTCAAGTTAACCACGGACTCTCATTGCAAAAGAGGCTTATGATTGGCCTACTTTATGAACTGCAAGGACTCGTGAGATAATGTGAGCTAAGTGCTTTGAACAAACAAAATTATGATTTATGAGGTTTGACTAACTGAATAGCACACAACATTGTTTGTTGCACTGCATCATGGTATGGCTCAATGTATTGCATTTTACTCCTGAAAAAGGAAAACAATGGTATTTGAAGAGTGGAAAAATGAGATTTACTAATTTGGGTAGATAAGTTTAGACCTGGCAGAACAACTATGTAATTATTGTGCAAGAAACTTGGGTGTTCGGAAAAGCTCTTCCTGCTCTCATTAATCTCGCCCTGTACTTAATGTGCTTGATTCACCATTTGGCACCATGACAGGAAGCTTTGTATCAGGGAATAACTTATTATAATAAGTAAGTTTACAAGCAGAAATAAGCCATCCCAGCTGACTGTAAAAGAAGTTGCAGAGTTTCCAAATTAATCTTAGCTCTAACCCTGAAAAGCCACAAAGCTAATTGGAGAATTGAAAGCTTTCAAAACATGTTAGGGAGCTTGATGGGAACACGTTGAAATAAACACAAACATTTAGATAAAGCCACCATTTTAATTGTATTAATTCTGCCAATTAATGATAATGGAAGAGCCGTCCAATTAGCTAAATAGCTAATAGTTTTATCAAGCAGAGGCTGGCAATTTAAAGCAAACAAATTCTTTCTAATTTTATCCCCTTGCTCACTAAGATATTTAAAGGATAATGGGGGAATCCAATAAAGGATATTGCTCAAAGAGAGCTACATTTAAATTGTCTAATGGCTTTAAGAGTTTTACCTCAATTAACAAATACTAAACCTGAGCACTTAGTGAATTCCTGTAAAAGAGACATCATTTGGCCAATTGAGGAGAGTTTAAAGAAATTTATAAATTAACATACTCTCTCCATAAGCATTATGCATTATATTACATTATGACTGATGCTCTTCCCCCATTGGTATATCTCCGAAGCCACCAACAAAAAGCAAGTGAAAAATTACAGACTGGAGACATGGGGAGAATTTTATTTACTGAAATACTCAACAAAATGGAGAAGAGCAATTATTTATTTGAATAGTGAATTTCAATAGAAGGAGGTCAACCCATCTGCCATACTGGGGAAGGGACAAATTCTAGAAGCTCTTTCAGTTTGAACTATATTAAAGCTCTTTAATATAGATCCTTCAAGATCCTTTTTGGAGGATGGAATTCATTAAGTAGAATAAAACTCTTGTAATAATATGGAGGATAAAATATCATTAAAGCAATGCCATTGACTGCTAGTAATGGGATAGTCTGGAATATGTCCAGTTTGACCCAGATGGATGATCAAAGGGACTGTCTTCTGATCTCTTGGGGTCTATGCACATACTCCATACACATACTTACTTCAGAGTTTCACTCCAACATATATATTTTAAGATGGGAAATGCCCAGTCAAGCAGAGAATTACCCTTGAATTGTTGCACAGCAACAAGAGATCCAGGACTGACACCCCCTCCCCAGTTAAGCTCCATAGAACCTTAGCTATCTGTTCCCAGAGAAAGGCATGGCAGTATGGGGAGATTCCTCCGCTATAGGGAGAATACAATAAAGTAGCTAGTTTGAATTCTACACATATGAATCTGGTTGCTTGTGCCTAACATTTAAGGGGGGGGGAGGAACCTTCAGAAACAGGTAGATGGGAATGAATGAATCACTGTCTTTCAACCAAGTAGATTCCTCCTTTTAAATAAATTCAGTAGAATTTTGCCCTTCTTTCCTTTCCTTGATTGCATTGTCCACTAAATAAATTTTTCAAATCCGTTGAATTAATCAGCATCAGGTATTCAAATGTTAAGATCCTAGAGTCTACAGACTTTATTGTTGTACTATTAATGTATAGGAAATAAAGATAGCAATATCTTTTAAAAGTAATGCATGTCTTGGACGTATAAAAAGAATAATAATCTATACCACAGTAACATTTTCTCTTTCCATTTTAAAATAGATAGAATCTTTGTCAACTGCTTCTTTAGAAGGGAGTGCTGTGGCCCAATATTTTACAAGAGGATCTATAAAGAGTAATTTGAAAGCTTTCATTGTTCTCATTCTTTGTGTCATTGATAGATAAAGGTAGATAATATTTGGAAAAGCAATGGTAGTTTCCTTGTTTAATATATGTGTGAGGATATTTGGCTGTATAGGTGTTGCTGTTTTCTTTCTTACAGGATTCTTAATAAAGAATAATTTATAACTTAACGAACTTTATTATGTTTCAGACAAAGCACTCTCACAATTTCCATTTTGTTTCCTTCTCCATCCTTGTCCCAAGTTCCTTTTCTTCCTGCAGTATCTCCTGGGACATACTACAGTTGCTTTCTCTGATGTCATTGTGTTTTTCTATTACAGATCCAGCTAATGTTTTTTCTACAGAGGAAGGCATCAGTGGTTGATTTCAGAACAATGGATGATCAAGAAGACAAAATCCCGGCCATCTGCATCTGACCTGGATTTGGAATATAAACAATATGTCCTTGAGACTAAAGCTTAATGTTTTCTGAAAACTTCTGCATTTGTTTCAGAGTGAAAGATAAACAGTGGAATGGAGGAATGGCTGAAAAAGCTTTGATTATAAAAAACATTTCAGTAATTCATTCATACATTGTTAATCAGCTTATGCCGTTTGATTTTAATTCCTTGGAATTTCAGTTTGCACCTCTGACTATATTTGAGCATCAGTTCAGCCTTGCTTCTCTTCTCCTTGTTATCTGACCTCTTATCTCTTTGATCCACATTTGATTTCTTCAGCTTCTGATTTCGCCTGTTTTCTTAGTGAGATTTTGAGTTTTACCTAATGCACACCAGATGGCAATACATCAAACTGCCCATTTGACTTTGGAAGAATCCAATAGAGACATTTGGGTTTCAGGCAGAACAATTTCCAAGCTATTTGATCTAGAAGATCTTGTTTTCCAAGGTGAATTTGATAGGAGCATGCCCAATATAAAAAGTATGATGCCTCCTTAGAAATTAGAATTCCTTAAAAGTCGAGTCTTCCTTCAATTTCTTCTTGGAACTAGATAAAAATAGCTTACCACAAAGGACAGAGGCAACTAAAGCAGAGAATAAATATGTTCATACATTCATTCGCCTAGCTGGATTTATGATTATGCTAGACCATGGATAATTTATTATTTTTAAACCGTTAGTTGGGGTCATACTAGGTGTAAGCTATCCTTTATAAATGATGGCTTAGTTCATTCATTGTGCTAAGCCAAAAGCTAGCCACTTTGATAGTGTGATTTGTAACCCAAGAACCTTCATTCTATATTTTTAAAACTAACTGGCTTTTGCATAACACAATATTTTTTTTTAAACTCAGATATGGGCATTTATAAAAAAAAACAAAAAGCCAAGATAGGATTAAATAGCTTTTATCGCAACAGTGTAGTATACTGAAGTGGACAAGACAAAGTTGCCCCTTTTTCTCTTTATTTTTACTGGCATTAGACCCATTAGCAATGAAAACATGTCAGGAAAATAAAATCCAAGGAGTTAAATTAGTAACTCAAGAACATAAACTAAAATTATACTCTGATGATGAGATTTAGTTACCCAGCAGAAGGATTTCTTAGTATTGTTCAGGGAATGTGTACTACAACATGGTTTCATAGCAGGTTATTGGATTAATAAAAGAAAAACTAAAATGTTGATATGGAATTTGGCAGAGGAAGAAAAGCTGTACATATTTTTGGAATTTAACATCACTATAAAATAGGAGAAATATCTAGGAATTTGTGTGACAAAAATTAGTCGAGATTTATGTAAAAACTACTTACCAACTTGAAAAAGGGTAACAGCAAAGTGGGAAAAATTGTCTTGGCTAGGTAAAACTACAACAGTTAAAATTAGTATTTTACTAAGATTTAATTTTCTTATTCAAATGAGTAAGAAAGATACACAATGATATTGGTATTAAATGATGGGTACAAACAAGTAATGAACTACTTACGTCCTAATAATATATGGACCCTAAGATTTGCATCAGCCACATTTCTGAAACAATTTAGTTCATTTGGTTGTGTTACCTCACTTCTCTACCTAGTGTGTTGGCAGTGTGTTGCTGTGAAAATAAATAAAATATTAAAAAGTACAGTAAGACCTCAGAACAGAGCTCAAACAATATAAATACCTTGATAATGGCAGTTAGCATAGTCTATCAAGAGTTGTTACAAGTGTACTTAACTCTATCTGAATGCTGAAGTGGAATAACCTCTTAGCAATCTTCCAGTTCTATATTTTGCAATGTTCTAGATTGTAAATAAATTTCTCTATTATGTTTTACTAAGTAGAAGACTGGAACTTGATTTAATTCCAACCCCACATCACCTAAATCACATTTATTTATTTATAGAAACAAATGCTTCTATACAGCTGGAAAAATAACAACTACTGTATTTTTCGGTCTATAAGATGCTCCGGACCATAAGACGCACATTACCTTTAGAGGAGGAAAACAGAAAAAAAAAATCTGCCTCTGCCTCCCAGCATCCATCCAGTAATCATCTGGCTAGTATCCTTGCAGCAAACAGCCTGGTCAGCTTCAGCACATTATCGCAGCCCCAGCACATTGCTCGTCAAGGCTCTGCTCCGTTGCGCCCACCACTGGTCAACTGAGCTGAGCTGCTGCCACTGCTGGGGAACCCGGGAGCCTTCGCTGCCGAGCAGCTGATTGGCGGTTGGATTGGCCATCGCCACTGCCGATCCAACCGCCAATACTTTCTTAAGTACTTCAAAATACTTACAATACTTAAGAACTTAATAAAAGACACTATTGCTTTCACATAGTTATTTAAAATAAACAGTAATTTTGCTTTCTGAATGCTATTGAAGTGCCCCTAAAGACACTTGAATCAACTTTCCAAGTTGGAGAGACTTTTAAGGATTTACATTCAATCACAACATTTTTGAGGGCAAGAAGAACGGTTCTTGAATTAATCTGTGGTCTTAATTCTTTCTCCAAAGAAACACATTTATTGGGTCTTCTTCTTCTTCTTCTTCTTCTTCTTCTTCTTCTTCTTCTTCTTCTTCTTCTTC
>JANHFL010003816.1:9419-19498 GCA_032468155.1 Oxyrhabdium leporinum | reverse complement strand
AGGAAGGAAGGAAGGAAGGAAGGAAGGAAGGAAGGAAGGAAGGAAGGAAGGAAGGAAGGAAGGAAGGAAGGGATAACCAGGGAATTCCAAAAACTAGGGAAACCTAACTCCAAACCACAATTTTATAATGTTCATGAATCAGATTTGTTGCTAACGCTTTGGGTATGATAAAACTATATAGAAAGTGGTAATATTTTACCAAAAAAGAAAGCACCATCTACTAAATAATTTCCTTCAGAAAGTCGTAGGTGCTCTATCACTGGAGGCTTTCAAGAAAAGACTGGAGAGCCACTTGTCTGAAATGGTATAAGGATTCCTGCTTGAGCAGGGGGTTGGTCTAGAAGACCTCCAAGGTCCCTTCCAGCTCTGTTATTCTGTCCATCATCAGGGAGGTCTAATTTCTCCTGAAAAGAGGTGTGTGATCTGAAGTCTATAATGAAAATGACACTAGAAGAACAAGTACTGTATTTGAAGCTGAAGACTTACAACCGGTAGAAGATGAAGTAGGAAACCTATTCACAACAGGGCTGAGTTTACTATATTCCCTGTCATTGCTGCCTTAACTTGCCACGGCTTGTCATTATTTAATCTGCAAGATTCATGTTCAAGAAAGTGCAAGTCATCGTAATTTGTAGATAGAATTTTGTGGTGTGACGTTTTTACTTTCCGAAAATCCCCTAGAATTCTTTTAAAAACCAAAACCCAGCATTTAGCAATAAATCCATTTTCGGCACCAAAGCTTTGGATCAAATTCAGCCACGACTATAAAAAGAATGATGTGAATAGTATCATTTCCCCCTAACATATTTAGCTCAGATTGCAAGTTTTCTGGGAGAGAAGTAGTAAAATATTGCTGTTGTAATCAGAACTCCCTGCGCTGAGATGGGACTTCCAATATATTTCCCTTTTCAATGTCATCGATTCTTTCTCCGTCAGAAAGTCAAGCCTGCTTCGTGGCGGGCCCTTTTCCAAAGCGCAGAGCCAATGCCATCAGAAGGCCTTACCTTACTCCCCAGGTGCCTTGGGGCAATGGCACAGAGTCATCTACAGGGAGACCTCAACTTACAGAAATTCATTTAGTGACCGTTCATAGTTACAGCGGCACTGAAAAAAATGACTTATGACCATTTTTTTTTTACACTTACACCCACGGCAGCATCCCCAAGGGTCAAAATTCAGACCCCGAATTCAAGTGACTCATATTTATGACGGTTGCAGTACCCTGGGGTCATGTTAGAGGGATAGTTCTCTGAATTAAGTGAGCGATTTATTCTTTCCGAATGGTAATAACTTGGAAGTTGGAACTAAATATACATCTGCTCTGTATTTCTTACTCTCACTTAATGTCACTTTAACATGCTTGGCCTCTAAAAGGTGTGTGTATGTGTGGGGGGGTTGGTTTGGGTGGGGGGTGGGTGATCTTAACCAAAAAATGTTATGGAGAGAGAGCTTAATACCTTTGAAGGGTGGGACCATGAAAGTTGGAAGGAATCAACCAAGGGTAAAATTGAAACGCAAATATTCACACACGCCATTTACAGCCCAGTTTTCAAACACCATGTGAAACGTATTTGGGGAAATGGAAGGCGAATGTCATAGAAGTCGGCGTGGACCATTTCTGGGGACGGAGAATAGTCTATAAGCTTGAAGAGAAGGGACAACCCTTCTCTTGTCAATGGGTTCCTGCATTTCCTCTCCCCAGCCCCAGATTTCAAAATTGTGGTACCTAAAACTGAGATCTGGATAAACAAACAAGTTTGGAGGTGAGCTGTATCACTCAGTTCCTCTCATTTTCTCATTTATGTTTTATTTTGCCTTCCTCGTCTGGTTATTCCTTCTTTAGTGTGACCGAATATGTATTGTTGCTGCAATTATTATTTTGATCCCTACCTTCTCTTTCAAGTAGGTAAGTTGGGTCTTTCTTTCAGGAGCTCATAGGCAGAAGATGTTCTCCTGCCCCAAGGTGCTTTTTCAAGAGGCAACTGGACTTCCCTTGTTTTTCCTTGAAGACATTTCGCTTCTCGTCCAAGAAGCTTCTTCAGTTCTTGGTCTTCAAGTGCCTTTGGGTCAACCGTGACCTGGATGACTCAGAATCTCCGTAGACAAAATGTTCTCCTGCTTCCATTTGTTCTTCTCACCATACATCAGCACTACAGGCTCAGCTAGTGAGAGTTGGTTAGTGTTAAGATTTGCAAATGAAAGCTGTGTTACTGGCCATTTTCTTTTATTCTGTTGCAGTCTTCTTTCTGTTGCTGCATCTTGAATTTATTTGCTGCAACTGGCTATGACTGGGCCCACAACCTGTTAAAAATTCTGCATACAGCCCTATAGAACAGGGGTGTCAAACTCACGTCATCACAGCGGCATCCCATGACATATCGGGACCTTTTCCCCTTTTGCTAAAATGGGCGTGGGCATTTTGACAGCCCTGCTGTCGAACATACAGTGCACAGTACACATGCGCTTTTCTGCTTAGCTGCCACAAGCGGGAGCCTATACACACTGCCATCTACTGGTTGAAGAATATCTCTCTCTACTGAATACTGTTGTAGTTGTACTAAATACACGGACATTGTATCCCAACAGTTAGATGTTGGGTCTTCCCTGTCTTTATGCTTGACCTCCCACCTTCTTGGGCCCATGCACAGAGTAGACAATAAAGTGTCTCAGAAGAAGCCAGTTTCATTTCATTTATTGGAGGAAAATTATTCTCTATATCCCTTAAATAATCTTTATGATAGAAATCTCGATAAGTATTGTATACATGATTGTCAAGGCAGAGAATAATTTGCAACACAGCCCCATGAACAATTTGTAGCATCGCAAACTCCTTAGGCGGGTTAAACATTTTGCTTTGCCTTGTTACATGCACTGAGTAAATACACATTTCCTTTCTCAAAGATGGTGTTATGGAACTGAATTGATTACAAGACTTATAATAACAGGCACACCAAACATTCCCGGATTAAATTTGCAAGTGGTTTTTGTTTTTGTTTATTTGTTTTCCTTTTAAATGGACTTTTTTAAAAAAAATATTTTTAAAAACATGCTTGCTTTTTTTTGTTGTTGCTGTTGTAAAAAATAAAAGTAGGAATGAGATGTTTTGCAGCAAATGCCATTTTTAAAGAACCGTTCCAGATCTGGATCTGAGTAAAACCAAGCTTTAAAAACAAAACAAAACCAAAAAAACAACCACCCAAATGAAGAAAATGCACAAAAAAGGCTGAATTTCATTTAGGAACAAAAGTCTTCTCTCAGCTTGTCACAAGCAACCGCTCACACATAACAACAGGTAGCTCTGCTTGAAAATGTACATCCAAAGTCATACCCATGGAATGAGCCTTGAAAGTACATTGCAATAGGTATGAGAACACACACATTAATCAACAATATACGCCACAGCGTAACTCCTTCGATTTTCCTGTTTGGTTGCTGGGTCTCAACAGTCCAAAGCATCCAGAAAGCTGAAGGCTACAAAACTAAACCCACTTATGCAAGAGCAAATCCCATGGAACTGAATGGCCCTGATTTTCAAGTCAGTCTGCGTAAGGTTTGCCAGAGAAGTCCCTTAAAACGTATTTCATTCTAGAGCAGACTGTGGTCGAAACCTGTAGATATTTGTTCTAATCAGAATAATGGAGTTGGAAGGGACCCTGGAGGTCTTCTAGCCCAACTCCTTGCTCAAGCAGGAGACCTTATAGTGTATCATTTTAGACAAATGGCTGTCCGATCTCTGCTTTAAAAACTTCCAGTGATGGAGCACCACAACTTCTGGAGGCAAGCAGTTGCACTGGTTAATTTGTTCTCACTGTCAGGACATTTCTCCTTAGTTCCAGGTTGCTTCTCTCCTGGATGAGTTTCCATCCATTGCTTCTTGTCCTGCCTTCAGGTGCTTTGGAAAATAAGTGGACCCCCCTCTTCTTTCGGGCAGCCCCTCAAATATTGGAAGATGCTATCATGTCACACCTGGTCCTTTTCATTAAACCAGTCATAGTTTAATGCAACCGTTCTTCATATATTTTAGCCTCCAGTCCCCTAATCATCTTTGGTGCTCTTCTCTGCACTCTTTCTAGACTCTCAACATTTTTTGTTTACATGGTGGTGACCAGAATCGAAGTGAATTTAGTCAAAGTGAAGCACTTTTGAGCATCGTTAATTTCAATGTGATTTGGGTTGTGAAGGCCCCAGAGATTCGTAAACACCTCTGTTGAAAGTGTTTTTTTTTAACTTTGACTAGGGTGCTACTACAATTCACGGAATGGGACAACGCACCTCAGCCAACTCTCTGTGGCCAGAGGAAAATAAAACTACGCACGTCTTCTATGGATACCTCCCAGCTTTCAAACCTCCCACTGATATTTGCCAAGAAATTTCTGTGGAAACATCCTGTTACAGAGGATTGTGTAACATTTAATGGAACTTTCCTTCTTATTTCCTTCCCGAAAACATAAATGGATGCAATGCATAGATAGATAGGAGGTTTTCCTCAATCATTTTTGTTTTTTTGTTTTGGGAATGCAATAGCCTCCTGCATAACGTGGCAAGAACTTAGGAAATTTCCAATTCTGTGCCCCCTCAGGGGAAAGAAGGAAATGCAAACTCTTTTTCATTCACGTTTTCTGATTTTCCTATCCAGGAAGCAAAACGACTTTCAAAGCTACCCAGTTAGGCAAAGCATTGTCCCTCCCGTACGACGTCATCGGTGGGTTTTGTGACATTGTGCTGGTACAATGTGTGTTGTTTCTTCCTTCCAAGTCCTACTGAGGCTGCAGGACTGAAGATGGAGCTGCCCCAAAGGTGCTTTTTTCCAAAAGGCAACTGGATTTTCTCGTTTGTTCGTTTTTTTCTTGGGAAATGTTTCCCTTCTCATCCAGGAAGCTTCTGCAGTTCAGATTGGCAGGCCTGAAGAAGCCTCTTGGAGGAGAAGCGAAACGTTTTCTAAAGAAGGAAGCAAACAAACCCAAGAAATTCCAGTTGCTTTTTTTGGGGGGAAAAAAACACACATTTTGTCTACTTTAGTGGTCCTGTCTCTTTCTTTCCATAGATGCAATGGACCAAAACACACCTTTCCAAACAGCTGATGCCCTGACAGGAAAAACTACAGCGTCTATAACCAGAAAAAAAAAGGAAAGAAAAACACCTTTAATCCCTGCTTGGTTAGCTTTCCACTGGCGCGAGTAAGCCATGATTCAGAAGTTGTATAGAATGAGATAGGTTTTACAAAAAAATAATCGAATTGAAGAGATGGCAAGAAAGCCTAGGGATTCGGAAGGTGTTTTCATACAAAGGCAAAGATTGGGAAAGCAAGCTCAGTCATTAAAACATGCGGTGCAGTTTCATGCATATTTTTTTTTCTCCCCAACATCTCGGAGTTGTTAATTCTTCCAGCAACAATTCCCAATTCTGTACCAAGGCTTGGCTTCATCCATCTGTTTCCCACCATTTCTCGATTTGGGTGAAAAAAACAAATTGAAAACCTCAAGACAAAACCGGGACTATATTGTTTTCCCTTCGAGAAAGAAAAAAAATAACAATCATCTCTCTTTAAAAGAAAGTTTCCATAGATAAATGTACTGCCACAGTAGGCATGTATTGGTTTATCATTATTATTATTATTTAAAAAAAAGATAAAAATAAAATCTATTTCCCCCTCTTCTGTAACCAGGGACCCTTTTCAAAACTTTGCATTTAAAAAAAAAAAAAAGATGAATGACATAATGATTCTAAAACTACCTGCGATGAAAGATTGAAACAAAACCAGGCATTGGGACCCTGAGATTTAGCAAGGGTACTTTTCAAACTTATTATTAAAATAGATTTAAAAAAAAAACACATTAGCCTTGATTGAAAAAAAATCTTTGATTTGTGAAAAATAGGGGCATTGGTGATTCCCACCCACTCCCAGGTTGAAAATAAAATAGAACCAAACAGCCATTCTCCTTTGCTACGTGGTTGAAATGAGAAATCCTTGGTGTGCTCTGAGCTTGCCTTTTTTCTTGCAGACGTTTCATGACCCTTCTAGGTAACATCATCAATGCTAGTCTGGACAGGCTTTACATTGTAAAGCCTTTGGGATAAAGGGGAAAATGAGACAGAGAAAGGAATAAGGAAGAGAGAAACACTATCAGGAGTCCATTGGCGATGAGGTCCAGCCCAAATGAAGCATTTCCATTGATTTTAATGAGAAGGAATTAAGCACAAAAGTGTTTTCCTCACTGGCCTGACTGTTGTTCTGTTCTGTGCTATTGGCTTATATCCTTTCATCACGTAGATGATTTTATTAACCCGCCTTTTTAAAATCAGACAGGCAAAATCTGCAAGGGAAAGGGACATTTTCCACGTTTCTTCGTGGGCCTGGCGCTGGAATGAATATAGACCACACAGAATGATCTAAATATTCAAACGTATGTCCTTGAAAGCTCACCTAGCCTTATATTTTCAGAAGACGGGACTCTTCCGGTTCCTTTATCCACGACTTAAAATTCACAGCACAGCAACAGATGTTTGCATCTGTTTTGCTTTCAGCTTTCAATCCAGAGCCAGCGGTTCTGAAGTATTATGGACTCCAGTAACACGGTCTCTGCCATTAAAGAAGTATTTTCCTGCTCGTTTTGAACCGATGCAGTAATAATCTGTCAATCTGTGAAGGGTGAGATTAAGAATTCCAAGAAACGGGACAGGGAAGATCAAAATTTCATGTCACAATTATTGTCCCAAAGGTGCTTTTTTTCAGGAGGCAACTGGACTACCTTGTTTTTCTTTGAAGACATTTCACTTCTCATCCAAGAAGCGTCTTTAGCTCTGAAGCTTCTTGGACGAGAAGCAAACCGTCTTCAAAGAAAAAAACAAGGAAATCCAGTTGCCTCCTGAAAAAAAAGCACCTTTGGGACAACCAGGACCTGGAGGACTGGGAATCTCCAGAGACATCTGTCAAAATTATTTATTTATTTTTCCTGGCTGAAGAATGGTTGGAGAGAATTCAAACTGGTGGTTGGGCGTCGAATTCTTCCCCTTCATTGTGGATCCATTTTAGCTAAATCAAGACATCATAAACAGGATTTCCTCCCTTTCCTCATTTTAAATCCCAGATCTATTCTTTGACCGAAAGCGGTGCAGAAAGATTCTAGCAAAATCCACCTTTATGCCGAGTGCCGCACGCCAGCAATTTGTTTTCAGATTTGCAAAGCGGTATATTTGAGTCCTAAGTAAGCCATAATGGAAAAATCAGATGTACTTTTGGCTGCGAAGGTCACATTTCAAGGCAAGGTGGATTTTAATATCACAATTGCCCAACATTTCTGGAAGAAACAGACTCAGGAATCACTCCGCAGCTTACTGCAAATGACTGCTGGGTCAGGACTGAAACAAAAAAGACCCCTTTTCTAATTGCGGTATTCATGAGGACCAAAATGACATTTTGTCTGGGCGAAAGCTGTCCAAACTTTGCTTTGGCGACTCGATTTAAAACAAAGGATTCAATATTTTACTAGAAAGAATCACACCAAAGTCTTTTACAGTACATTGATTTCCTGCTGTGTCTATTCTGATGTTTTTATGAAATTCCCCAGTTCCACACTGTTTCATTCTTTGCTTTTTATGCTGTCATTTTTTACTTCCATATCCTTTTTCTACACTGTATGGAATATGCTGGTCTTTGGCCATAATAAAGTTTTTGTAGGGGTTCCCCCCCCCACTTCCTCAGTTCAATTGAAAAGGGGGAAAAAAACCCCCATTTTGGAGCCCGTGAAGATGAGTCTGGTGCGAATATAAACAGAGAATAAAACGTTATTTCTGTGATTAACACAGAATCTTATTCTTAAATCCAACCCATTAAACCTTCCCCTTCCGTGGGACTGGGTCCCATTTTCTTGACAAATAGGATGCAAAAACAGTTCGCTTTCGACGTCACTGCAAGATCCAGAGAAGTCTGCAGTCCAGAGTTAGGGAGTTAAGAAAAATATGTACATATATGTACATATAAAACCCGCCACGAAAGCCTTCCTGAAGAATAATTCTTTGTATTCTCTACTTCAGGGGGAAAAAAAAACCAAGGGGAAAAAAAAACAACCCAACAAAGCTGAAAATACAAAAATACAACGGGAAAAAAATAATGTTTGAAATTACTCTAAATAAATCCAGTTGAGCTATTTTGTTACTGATAAATCAAAGCAGATTAACACTGAGAACAGAATTAAATCATTGAGGAACTAACCCAGGTCCAACTTAAAGTCAGAACATTTTGGATTCCTGGTTCCCGAACCAGGTGTTGTTCTCCTCTCCGTCCTCCTGAAGTCACTTCCGTTCACGATGAATGCAACCTTTCAGAATCGCAGTATAAAATATGGCCATTGTGTGTGTGTGTGTGTTTGTGTGTGTGAGTGTGTGTTTTGCATCCTTCTATTCTTCCAATGCTTCGATGTGTTTACAATGCAGGATGAAATCACCTGGGAGAAAGTTTCCTTCCCTGGGCACCAAGATGGGTCTTTTTGCCCATCTCTGACATCTTCCTGGTGGGTAGGGATCACGGGGTGACCTGGATCACTTGGTCCCTGTGTGTATTGTGGTTGTGGTTATCGTGGTCTGTCTGGGCCTCCTCTCTCCTCCCGCAGAAATACCGGGCAAAGCGGAAGAAGCAAAACTACAGAGAGTAGACGAGGGGATACCTGAAGGGAGAGAGAGAAAGAGAAGAGAAGAGACATCACCAACCAACATCTATGCAACCGATGGATGCAATGCACAGAAGAAATAAGTTGGGAAGTGTGGGAAGCTCCCCTCTCCCTTCAGAATGAAATATTTTGGGGAATATTAAAAGAGGGAGTCTGTAGAGATTCTCCGTCATCCAGGTCCTGGTTGTCCCAAAGGGGCTTTTTTTCAGGAGGCAAATGGATTTCCTTGTTTTTTCTTCAAAGACGTTTCACTTCTCATCCAAGAAGCTTCTTCACTTCTCATCCCCAGCCTCCAGTCAGATCTGAAGCAGCTTCTTGGGTGAAAAGCAAAACGTCTTCAAAGAGAAAGTCCAGTTGCCTCCTGAAAAAAGCACCTTTGGGGGCATTAAAAGAGGCAGAATATTATATTTCCCCTAAAGGAGAAGAGGAGACACATGTTCTTAAAGGCAGAAAGCAACACCAGTTTTTCTGCTACGGGAAAACAGCCTCCAGCAGAAGCCTGAAGTCTTTTTAAAAAAATGGATATTTTGTACCCCTTAAGAAAGCCAGGCCACCCTATAGATAAATCAAAGGCCTTCAGCCACAGCTCCCACAGAAGGCTGGGACCGATGGGATTAAAGAGCAGAAAAACCAAGACTCCTAAAATCTACATTCCCCCACCCAGCTCCAAGGACAGGGCATCACCTCCCAGCCACAATGGGAGTCAGGCAACACTAAGTAGAATACTAAAAGGACAAGTCAAAGTATATTTCACAGCAACTCAAACACAAAGCCCCCAAGAACGTATAAAAGCCCACCTACTCTCAACCCCCATTTTGTCAGCCCCATCCCACCCCCCTCCAAAACATGCTGCTGTCACTGGACTTTCTGGCTACCAAATAAAAAGAGACCTCCCTCCTTTCCTGCAGCCTGCCTCCATTTTATTTCTAGCACCCTTCTCCCCGCTTGGAAGTGGAGCAATTTTTTCTTCCAACAGAAGAAGGTAAGATCCAACATTTAGCCCCTCTTCCCCCAGGGAGGGAAATTTAGAACAAACCAAAAGAAAGGGCTTCTTTACCAATCAAAATTTTATTAGTGAGAGATTGGCATAAGAGGGGTTCAGTGCAAACAGTCATTTTAAAAGCGAAGAAATATAAAACCCACAAACTTAAAATTTTTTAAAGCGAAAACTATATATATATTTCCCCAAAACCAGCCTTAATGTGTATTTAACTTGTTAATCGAGATTGGTTTGTATTGTGATAGGTTTAGTTAGCTATATATTAACTTTTCTTTGTTTTTTGTATTTATTTAATGTTTTTACACCTTTTGATAGCTTTTTTAAAGAATTTTGTTCCTATCTATCTATCTATCTATCTATCTATCTATCTATCTATCTAAGCATCTATCTATCTATCTATTATCTGTCTGTCT
>JANHFL010003815.1:67297-82545 GCA_032468155.1 Oxyrhabdium leporinum | reverse complement strand
TTTATTTAAGGTATTATACCCAGATACCACTTTTTTCACAAAAAAATTTTTTTATAAATATTTAAAAATAAAAAACTTTACAACCCCCCCCCCCCCCAAAAAAAAAACAACAACACAAAAACAATTCAGTCCTAGCTGCCTGCTGGAGCAATTCAAGCCCTGGGTAGCTCTTTCCCAGAGACAAGAGGGAGTCCTCTTGGCAGGTGGCAGCAGCTTGCTATGTTCCCTTTTCCTCACTGACTTTCTGGAGAAGTTGATACAGAAGATTGCAAATGGCGATCACATGATCATCACAGGGTGCTTGGCAACTGGTTGTAAGTGCGAACAAGTTGCTAAGCACCTAGATCACAATCACGACTGTTTGTGCTTGCGACATTTTGCAATGGCTGGAAGTGCTTTACAGACTGTAAAGTATCCTTTCTGAGGCTGTTGTAATTTCAAACCATTGTCAAATGAATGTTTGTAAATTGAGGATTACTTGTAATTAAATGCAATGTCTTCCTCAAGTTCAAATGTGAGGATCACTGGATGATCCACCTGTTTAAACTGTTCGCTGTGTTGATTGTCCTGAATTTTTATAAGGTAGATCAGATTGTGTAATGAGAAGAAAATACAAAAGGCACAAAACTACACTGAAAAGCCTGGTGATGCTAATCCTAGTCTCTAATGCTTTCACATTCTGAGCTTTATCAAAGTTCTTTTAATAAAGAATTCTGGAAAACAGATAGCCCTCCTCCCCACCCCTCAAAACCATTGAATTGAATCATTGCATGTTTTAACACATTGATCCAAAATTCGCTATCACTGTTTGGAAAAGTATACAAACTATTTAGAATTAGAAATAGTGATAAGTCTTTAATGTTAGTGATTAGTCTATAACATTTACAGTACTTGTTGACCAATTTTAGAAGAATTTTGGATACCCTGACATTTTTCAGCATAATCAGCTGATACAATTCAGAATCAGTTGTTTCCTCAATAACTGCAAGCCACCTGTATTTTGAGATTGCAAACCATGATACTCTCGCAATCTGGCTTCATGGTTATGATGAGGTTCTTTCACTGCAACACTTAGTTCATTTTCTCCAAACATGTTTTTCATTAAACGCCAAAATTTTTCAGATTTGTCTCATCTGCTCACAGGATATCGTTTTAATAGTCTGCTTGGATCAGCCAGACACTCACTGGCAAATTCAAGGCAGAAGGCAATGTAGTTTCCAGAGAAAAGTGAATTCTTCCTTGTTTTCCTCCCATATAGAACATTTTTGTTCAATGATATCCTTATGGTGGATTAATAAACAGTCATTATCAGGAAGTGCTAGCAGATCATTGGTTACTATCCTAGGTATCCTTGGAACTTCTTGGAGTGTAAGAACATGGGTTGAGGGTAGCCTGTCTTTGAAACCTAACAATCCCTTTTCTGAGGCTTGCTGAGATCTTTTTAATCATGTCTTGCTCGGCATTTAATGGTTTCAAATTTTTGCAAAATCATTTCTCCAATAGAAATTAAGAGCTTATTTCAATACAATGGAAAGTTGGACATTGTGTTAAATAAAAAAACATTCAATAGATTTGCAAATAAATGTTATTCGACAAATATGCCAAGCCATTCCAGTATTTATTATACTTACATGCTTCTATATAGAAATACAGAGAACTTTCCTAAGCATTATGTTTAGTGTTAATTTAGAAACAGCAAAATCTACATCACTTCAGGAAACACATCGTTTTCATACCGTTTATAATTTACAGTTAAAAGCTTACCATGTCATTTATCTGCCCTTGGTGTCCTGAATATTTTCTCATAATTTTTCTTGTTTCTATATCCAGAACTTTGATGCCAAAATCATCCATAGCTATTCCCAGAATGCCACTGTTAAAATTTAATAATATAACCAAACATTTAAAATGGTAAAAAAAAAACCTTGCATGTTTACTCATTGCTGATGCTTCAACCATATTTCCATTTTTCTAAGAGAAAACCAGAAACCAGAAATGTTTATTTAGAAAATACACATGGTGAAGTGAACAGAATCGCATTTTGGAATTTTTGCATAATGCAAATTGAAAGTTGGTTGCTGGATGCAATAAGTGCGTAATGGAAATAAAACATGCATAAGAATAAATGGAATACTTAACGAGTGACTCAGCATTGAGAGGGCGTAAGATAGGGAAGTCTGAAATAATTATTTAATGTTCCAATAGATAAGAATTATTTATTAATGTTCCAGAAGAAGATTATTTCATGTACTTATGGATTAATATATGAGGTGAGATCACAGTGTGTTGGCTGGGGCTATGAATATGCATGTACTTTTGCAATCAGATGGTACTACGTTTTTGGTGAGAAACAAAGAAAATGAATCTGAAAATTAATACATAAAAGACTAAAACAGTGCATAATGTATAATGATGTGATCAATGGCAAGTTATACATAAATGGCAAAAGAACTGACCAAGTACATTAATTTTTACATCTTGGCAGAAAATTGACGGAAGGTGGAAAAAGAAGTGCAAATCCAGGTAGGAAGGCCGTAAGAAGTATGTGGCCCATTGCAATGAATGACTGTTTATCAAAAGAAGTGAAAATAGTTATGGATAACATGTTTTTGCTGCTTTGTCATATGGACGCAAGTGCAGTTTATGTTTTTGTTTTCTTCCATATTATGTCCGATTCTTGGAGACTGCCTGACAAGTCCCTGCAGTTTTCTTTACAAGGTTTTTCATCCAACTGGCTTTGTCCCTATGGTGGGATTAGAATTCATGGTTTCTAGCTTGATGCCTCAAGCAGTTCACCAAATTGGCCCTCTATCTTGTTAGAAGAAGCATAAAGGTTATGTTGAATGTCATGGGAATGGAGTGCTTAATAGTTTGTAAGGTGAAATAAGAGAGAATAAAAAAAATGAATGGCTAACAATGTGGACATAAGAAAAAGGAGTGATATATGACAAAAGTAGGTTTGTAGGCATACATGAATGCACCTATATAAATATATATATTAAAATATGCAAATATAAATTATATATAAGATGTATATAGAGTATAAATAAATACGGTGGAGATTCTACTTGCAGTAACAATAAGGAATATCATTCCAACACCCGTAGCACTACTGCTTGGTTAAAAAGCACCATACACTCACAGAATCATATACACATTCACAGATTAATTTAAAGTATCAATATTAAAATGAATTAATAAACCAATCATTAAAAATATGTTTTAATATTGTTTGTAGCCTTTACTGCATATACCACACCATCTCACCTATCTCTGTGAAGCAACATTTTATTTGGAAACGTGGAGAGCTCAATAGAATGAACAAATGTTGTGGTCTTGAATTTCCAGAATTTGATCAATCCTTCACTTCCTATTGTGATTGTAAATTGGTTGAGTCCATCCACTGCTATACCTCTTATGCAGCCTTCGTGAGCTTTGATTATACATACACACAGAAAAAATGAATTATTAGCCTTCTTTTATGAATTTTCTTCAACAAAACCTTTAACTTTACTTGTTTACTTCTGCTGCTTCTAAATTAAACCAAATTCTTGAAATGGATCTGAAGTTAAATACTAGAAATCTTCCAAGGACAAGACATACCACAACAAAGCTAGTAAGACCCACATATTGGTAGTCATCGAGAATTTTTTACTTAGCTAGCATTATCAATCTTAAATCTAGTTTTATGTACATTAGTCCGGAGCCTACAGTGACAGAAATTTTTATGAAAATGAAGCAATGGATATATTGATTCCACGTTAGCTACTGAAACTTTGATTACAATGCTTTTTTTAAAAAAAAAAGGTCAGATTTTCACCTTTTTCTTCACCATAACGTCCTCTGTGAATGCCAGACTGCATATTATATTTATCCACATGCCCTGTTGAAAGTCCAATTACTGCAAAGTTTCCACAAGAAGTAATGTCTACTGCCTTCAAGAGAAAGACAAAAAAGCAAGTTATTTATATCAAGGGGTATCTCTGGAATATAGCAAACAATTTACACTGTCAAAATTTTAAATATTTTATAGTTATTCATTCAAACTGATTTATTTTCAAAAATATTTAGATGTTCATACAAATGAGCTTTGGAAAATCAAGGTAACAACGCATGCTGTTTAATCTAAATATAAAGTAAGCTGAAGAGCTGTAGTTGAATAGATTTCAGCTTTACATAAATTTAAGAATTGCCTCCAATAATTTAAGAAAAAACAACAACTTACTGTTGCATATATACCAAGATATTTATTTTTGCTGATGTCTTTTGGTTTCAGTTTATGGATTCCCATTGAAGATTTCTGATAATTCCAAGTAGTACAAGTTACGTAACCTTGATGGCAAGCAATTATACCATCCCAGTCATTTTGACGGGCCACCTCTGCAACGCAATCAATACTCATTATATATAAAACTCTTTTAACTGACAGATTTTAAAATTTTGAATACAGGGTAATTGTAACATTTTCCCAAATTACAATGTAATAAAAATGCTAAACCAATTGGACTATGTCACATTCCAAATGATGCACAAATGATGAAATTGTTATAGTACTTTTTATAGCATGTTTCATATTGTCAAGCACACTCTTGTGACAGTAAAGCAAGATTAACAAATATATTAGTCTAGAATAAACACAGTGCTATCTGATCCAGCAGCCTATGCAGCATTCTCACCAACTACTTGCAAGCTAAAGTTTAGATACCCTTGGTCAAATATTATATTTTAATGAATCCATAAGTGAATTAGACAAGAGTTGACAAGAATCTCTCAGTTCTTTCTTTTGGAATTTTCCCCTCTTGTAGCTCAGAAATACTTGAAATTCTACTTGCATGCAGTGCCTATTTGAGAACTACTCACGGATTTTCAGTAATAGTCTGGGGCCTGTGAAGATCATTCCACAGCATTTATTCTTATAGTGAAAATAGTATTTATTATGTAATTGTCTTACACATCAAACAACAAAATGTCTTAAACTGAAGTAAGCCAGCCAAGTGTTTTCTTACTTTCCTATTTAAATGCCGACATCATTGAAAACCAGCAGCTTTCCTTCAGGTTGACATTATTCCTTGGGGAAATCTCAACCATATGCTTTGGTTAGGATTAATACCTATAGCAATGGCACTTATATACTGCCCCATGGTGCTTTACAGCACTCTCTGGGCAGTTTACAATGTCAGCATATTGCCTCAATAATCTGGATCCTCAATTTTACCGACCTTGAAAGGATGGAAGGCTGAGTCAACTTTGAGCCCTGTCAGGTAGTGGCCAGTTAGAATTAGCCTGCAATACTGCATTCTAACCACTGCACCACCTGATTAAGGCCTGATATATGTTTGCTGTGGCTTATGACTGACTCTTTCCAACTTCAAACTGCTACGAATGAAAACTCTGGATAAAGAAAAAACATCTAAGGGATGAACATAGGATCTGGGGGATGGAAATCACATATTGCAGTACATTTCACAATGATCTGGGTAACTTGATGAATTGCAGGTTGAACCAACAGTGATAGGCAGTTGCAAAAAACAAAAACAAAAACTAAACGCATCAACAGAAATACAGTGCCAAATCAGGAGAAACTGCAGTTCTCTAATCTGGATGCTCAGACCACATTTAGAATAGCGGGCACTGCATTTGACATCTGACAAACTATAGTCTATCCAAACCAGGTTGATAGGAAAAATAAAACTTGTAGAATGGTTGGAAGTGTTGGGTATGTTTAGCCAAAAGAGAAGACTGTAAGGAATCACAACTGTTGTCTTCAAGTGCCTAGAGAGGATTTCAGGAAGATAATGAGGCAGTAGTTCCAGAAGAGAAGTCAAGAAAAGGTTTAAATTACAAGAAAGAAGATTTAGGTTAGATATCTGGCAAAAAAAATTCTTAATGGTTAAGTTTTTCAACAATGGAACAGATTGCCTTGGAAATGATGGAGTTTCCTTTACTAAAAGTGTTTAAACAGAGGCTGAACAGCCAACTCAGAAATGCTGTAATGTTGGTTCCTACTGACACAACATACACTGTAAAGGGAAAATAACTACATTGATAAATTAAAAATAATCACAGGCTGCAAAAGAATACACAGCTATTGAGAGCTGGTGGAGCAGTGGCAGCCCTAGAAGCTTCGAGACACTTAGCAGTGACTTTCGGGGCAGTGCCAGTTTTATTTTTAAAACACAGGTTGGCTGTAGAAGACCTGTCAATGGGCTGCATGTGGCACACAGGCCATATTTTGTGCAAGTCTGGATTAAGTGATCTACAAAATGATGCTTCCCAACACAATGAGAACACTATAGCTTGGATCAATATGAAAGACAAATCTTATTCAGGAATAAGAAGCACAAGAATTTCACTTCTCTATACATTGTTGGCTTTTTTTTCTCTTCCATTTAATTACACCCAATTCTTAAAGACTACTTGAACAACTGCCTGCAGTTTTCTTGGTAAGAAAAATGGTTTGTTACTGCCTCATTTCTAGGGCTGAGAAAAGGCCAAGGTCACTTAGCTGGCTTTGGTTTAAAATGCGACTAGAATTCATAGTCTTCCAGTTTGTAGTCTGATGCCTTAACCACTATTCCAAACTGACTCTCATTATTGGTAGTGGAAAACATAAATTACCTCAGTTCATCTGGATAAAACAGTGCTAGTAATTCTATCAGTGAAGAATAAAATTCTCATGAATTAAAAAAAAGTATTTGATTTGATGGGTTATAATCTTATTCATTCAAATTAAGCAGCAGTTGCATACCTGTTGCAAATGTTGTAATAGGGGGAAGTGCCATTGTATCATTACGAAGTCCTTTCTTTTTTGATTTCTTCTTATTTATCGAACCTTGAAACATGATAAACAAAACAACTATTTGTGCAACATAATAGATAGTTTGAATATTCATATCTATGGAAGACTTCCGATTCCTATGTGTTCAAAAGAGGTATAAAAAGTGTGGCCTTATGCCACCAGTTACCTAGCTTCCCACCATAGGCCCCAAAGCCCCTTGAGTGTACAGCCATAATTTGGGGGTTTTGTTTGCATTTTTTGACTTTTTTTTTAGAGATTTAATGGGCAAATTGAGTGATGTAAGTATTGCAAAAACTTAACATAACAAATTCAAATCTAAAACACCTGACTGCACTTAAGAAATAAACAAAACCCACTTGGCCATAGTTCTGCCTATTTTGCAATGGGGCACGCAAAATAATGGGGGGGGGGAGACAGGGAACTAGCAAGGTCCTCAGATCAATGGAAATTGCAAGTTCCTCCTAGAAAACCATCAAATTTCATTTATTTTCTATTAGAACAGGTGATACAGATAAAAATGAATATTTTCAAATACAAAGAAGACACGGGTTTCAATTAAAAAGTTATCCTATTTCAACCAATCATATTTCTCTACTGGTTCTCCAGTCAGATCTGCAAGGCTGGCAAACTCAGAAAACAAGAATTATTTCGATTTAAGTAAGGAGATGTAATCAAAGCCTGCCAAATCAATCTGACTGATAATTAAGGCGATTTTTTTTTTCATATTTACCACCTCACCTGGACTAAGAAACCTTTTCTATTAAAGTCCAACTTCCTCCTGCAAAGGTCTTCCTTCCTATTCCTCTCTGTTACCCAGATTTATTAAACATCATATCTCTCATGGTTAGCTATATGATGTTTCCTTCAAAGGAGGCATTTACAACAAAGACACATTGTTTTTTAAAACATGGCTACAAACCAGAAAATGTATTGAACAAAATCATGATATTTAAACAATACTGAATTACAAATTGCACATTTTTAATATTCTTAGAAGTTCTAACTAACAATTTATTTTATATTTGTACTTTGTTTTTACTGTGACACTCACCACGTCCTAAACTTTTATTGAATCTTTCGTGCACTATGGAAAATGATTGTAAAGTACCATCTTGACCTATGGTAAAATATAAAAGAGAGCGAACGTATTTCCTGTTTAAATATTTATTTTAGGCATTTTCATTTATCTATAACATGCAAGCCTTTATATAAGCCACTGAATAAAACTTTGCATTTACAAATACAAATATGCTTGGTTACCCAACAACCTTTACAGTTACTTCAAAGCTATGTCAGGAAATTTACAAAGCCAAACCTTCTGTGAGAAGTACAAAATCCCTAATTCTTTTTAGAAATGCGTAAAGAATGAAAAATGTCAAGATACACTCCAATTATACTTGCATCGGAGACAAAGCCAAACAAATTTAGCAAACTCATTTAAAAGTCAGCTTTAACACGGGACACTTGATGTAGTAAGCATGCCATGTAACTGAAAAATTACGTTATCCAAAAGAGTGTTACAGGTAGTCCTTGCTTAAGAACTCTAATTGGGATCAGAAACTCTGTTGCTAATGAAGTAATTTAGCGATAGCAATTCTAGAAGTCTTGGTTGCGGGTGTTAGGTTAAGACTGCACTGTTGTTAAGAGAGGACCTCTTGCTTTTCGTGACTTAACCCGGCTGCTTCTGCTTTAACTCCCCCACATCTGCCTGTCACCCATGTCCATCTCTGCCTTTTTGGACACCCAGCACTCCAATGCCCTTGCTCCCTTACTACCCATCATTATGAGCTACCTTTGCTGTCTTCTTCCTCCTGCAATTAAGGCAGGCCCAGCCAGCAGTTGCCTCCTGAAGAGCTAGGCTGGATGTGCCTCGTCAGCAATTGAAGGAAGAAGACAATGAAGGTAGCTGAGATGGGGGGAGAGGGGGGCTGGGAGTGGTGATGGCAGAAAGATCATTTGAGTGCTCAGTGTCCAAAAGGAAGAGATAGGGGAGGGGCATAAGAGGGAGGAAGGAACTGAAGTGCACACTGTGGTCATAAATGTAGGAGGCTGCCAAGCCCCTGAATTTTGACTGCATGATCACGGGGGAATGGCAATGACCTGGTTATAATCCTTGAAGTCAGCTAGTCTTCAACTTAGAACTCTTTGTTTAGTGACCGTTTGAAGTTATAGCAGCGCTGAAAAAATTGTCTCATGTTCATTTTTCACACTTACATTATTGCAGCATCCTCATTGTCACATGTTCAAAATTTGGATGCTTGGCAACTGGTTCATATTTATGAAGGTTGCAGGGTCCCAGGGTCCTGTGATCACTTTTTGTGACCTTCTGACCAGCAAAGTCAGTGGAGAAGCCAGATTCACTTAACAACAGCGTTACTAACTTAACTGCAGTGATTCGCTTATCAATTATGGCAAGAAATGGGGTCATATGAAATGGGGGGGGAAATCATTTAAGAAATGTCTCACTTAGCAACATAAAGTTTGGGCTCAATTGTGGGTCGTAAGTCAAGGACTACCTGTACCATTTGTTCAGAATCACCATAACTTTGAATGGTTGCTGAAGAGTCATTAAGCGAGGACTACCTGCAGTCATTTCAAAAGAAAATGGAACTCTTACTAGCACTAAGAATCTGCTGCCCATTTTGCCCATGATGTCGGATTTTTGTTGGAGGTGCACTGTGTCCCATTCGATATCTTAGCAGTCTTCCACTTCCTCCAGGGACATCAAAGATCCATACCTATTAAATAAACAAACAAACAAACTGTAAGCAACAAACTAAAAGAAAAGCTTTCCTATGCAAAGTATAACAACAGGTCTCCATAATGTTAAAATCATTATAAAGTACTAATGAATAGGAGTTTTGTATGATATTTCTTTGGGGATGAAAACTTTTATTTGGAAAAAAAATAATATTACATTCAAGCTATTTAGACAGGGGAAGTTAACTTCTTTCAATTTTTTAATTGAAAGAAGCCATTAGGCCAATATGAACATTAACTGGATATAACTTATGCCAGGGTTACAGTGTTGTGTCAGCACTAACTTCGATGGCATGTCTAACACTCCAATTATTTTTTTTTTAAAAATAGGACACTGAAGAAAAAAAAAGTTGAAATCTTCTAGATTTTGCGTGAGAATACTAATATTCTGCACAATTTCAGGATGAGTAATGAAATTACATTAAATTTGGTACGGTAGGACTTTTAATGAGACATCTGTACAAGACTGCCCAGTGGTATTTAAAGCCTGAAAAAAATTCTGATGTATAATTCTGTGTGCACGTATATACACATACACCTTATTGCATGTAGCTTTCTCAGGTAAACCAGACATGACTCAGGCCTAAAAGAGCTAATTCTACTTTAAGGCCACATTAACAGTACCTTGTAAGTCTGAAGGCACAAACTGTCTGCTGCCACTTTTAACCACCTAAACAATTAAGGCAGGTCCTCCCTCCATTCCTCTGATCCTTAATTTATTGCATGCTCCAGCCTCAATTATATGTATTGTTTCCTGGAGCTCTCACACCCTTGTCTCCCAAACATTCCATTACACTGCAAAACGTGAAGGTATTTGAATCAATTTAGGAATGCTATGAACCTTAATTTCATGAGATTTTATTTTGTTTTGTTTTATTCAGGTGCCAATTCAGATGCAGGTGCTCTTCTTCTTGCAAAAATTAATTCCCCCCAACCAAGCTCAATACTGTAAATAAAATAAAGCTTTAGACTGTGGTTTTTCATTTAGACTATTTGCTACTTAGAAATAAAATCACAATACTTTAGAGGAGAAATGTCTTTCAGATTGTCTGAAACGATAAGCAGTGCAGTATTATCGGGAGTGTAAAGACTGCTTATCATTTCAGGCAATCTGGTACAACTGAATACAGGGTATACTTTACTGACAAAGATAATGCCTGTTTGCAATTTATAGTCAGCAGGCTCACAACTCCAGTGAATCAGGGAGTGTAGTTGTTAATGATAGCTAACTCTGTCACTGCAATTGCCTTAGATCGCAGAGGTACCATTCAGTACATAATCGCAAAGCCTTTCATTCTATGCTGAATGTTGTTTTTATACACTAATTAAACACACTTGAGGAAAAAGGAAGAATAGCAAATCTCACCACCCAATTTTGAAGACTGCTGCACACATAATCCTTTAAAATTCTGTAATTTACTTAGCATTTCTGTGGAATTAATTATTTGTACAGGTCATCCTTGACTTGTGACCATAATGGAGTCTGCCCATTACAGTCATAAGTTGGGATGGTTGTAAAGTGGGCCACCCAGGTGACCGACCTGATTTCACCTTTTAGGCAGTGGTTGTTAAGTAAATGTATTATTCACTATGGGGCGTCTTGCTGAAAACTGGAAGTAAAAGCCAGTATTGGTCAAAGACATAAATTGTGGTCACATGACCATAGGACATTTAAAATGGCTGTATATGGGGGCTAGTTTTGAAGCTGTCATTTGACCATGAGGGGGCTGTTGACCTTCAGAACTGGCTTGTAAGTACCTTTGGGTGGTCCATTTTGGTCGTAAGGTCACTGGCCATAAATTGAGGATAATCTGTACACAGCATAGCAACAAAAGTGCAAGGATGGATACAATTTTTAAAGATTCTTTTAGAGACCTTTCCTCTATCTAACAGATTTTTTTCAAAAGAAACATCTTCCAAATCTGTCAAGAAATTGTATCTACTGGTAGTTCTCTTATTTCAAATAAAATATAAAGAATGCATGCACAAAATCCCTGCACCTATTCATTTATAATCCTCAAAGGGTTAAAAATACTCATAATTTTCGTACAATTCTGTTAAAAAGCAAATGTGTTACAGCAATTTGGTGATTTCATATTATTAGTAATGAGAAATCATGCAAATCTGAGAATTCCTAATAAAAGATTCAGACAGAAGGGAAACAGGTAACCTTTGGAGAATCTGAATAGGTCTCAGATCAAATTTTCATTTCTGTGAATAGAGGCAATTTATACAATTCAAAGTGTCTTGAGCAATGTCCAATAGTATATGAGTGTAGTCTGCTTTTCAAAGAATTAGCTCATTTAATGCTTTACATAATTTCACTTATCTCTCAGTTCACAAGATTCAACTGCAAAAGTTCTTGACAAATAAGCCATTTTTTTGGGGTGGGGGGAGGCTTTTAAACTGCTTTGAAACAATGATCCTATTCTGGAAACAGTGTTATGTAACTGAAAATACGAAACATGTTTGTTTCCAAGAACACAACAAAGAACGCTAATCCTAGATAAAATGCACATAAAATTTTTGGAGAAAGATCATGTAAACCGACACAACTTACCCGTATAGCATTATCTGCACCATTAGTAATGAGAAGTGGCTCTCCTTGGACAAATGACAGACCCGAAATTGCTGTGGAATGTGCATCTCTCATTTGGCCTAAAAGCTTCTTTTCCTCCAAGTCCCATAACCCAATATGCCCAGCAGGACTTCCAGCAGCCAGAACTGGATGCCCATCTGATAAAAAAAAAATAGGGGAAAAACATAAATATTCCTTCTTAACAGTTACTATTGGAGAAGAAAGTCAAGAAGCTTTAAAACATGTTTTAAACAGATATATTCAAATTCACGAAATTACAGTACTCTATTGCTGAGAGTTAGTTTGGTATAGTGGTTAAGGCCTCAGGATAGAAACTGGAAGGCTGTGAGTTGTAATCCCACTTTAGGCATGAAGCCAACTAAATAACCCTTGAGCCAGTCATTTTCTCTGAAGCCTAAGAAAAATGCAAGAACAAACCACTTTTGAAATCTGCCAAGAAAACTGCAGGGACTCATTCTTGCAGGAGTCAAAGCCAACCAAAGCAAGCATATAAAACCAACAAAAAAGAAGAAAATTAAAAGAAGCATAAGAGTTATTAAGCTAGCAAAAAAACAAGTCAATATTGTCTTCTGTTTGTGTTTTTAATTCATAACATGGGAGACATTCTGGATTCCTTGAACTTTTTGAAATTCCTTTTATTATTTAATAAATCCTGAAATTTACCTGTACGAAATGATATTGCAGTTATGGGTCCCCAATCCTGTTGAAATTTCATCAGTGTTTCATCAAACTTAATATTATGCACTATTATATGCCCAGTCACAAGCCCAATTGCAATCACATCCACTGCTGGTGCCTGCAAAGCAAATTAATATGCATAATAAAACAGACCTTTTGATTTTGAAATATTATATAAATACCATGTTGAAAGCATTGGAAGTATGATTCTAGTAGAATTTTTTCCTAGACCTGTTGACTCCTCCATTCTTTTTTATGGTTATTCTATTCTATTCTATTCTATTCTATTCTATTCTATTCTATTCTATTCTATTCTATTGCTCTATTTTTAACTAAAATTGATGCTCATATAAATAAATGTTTACGAAAAATAGAATCCTATCATAAAACAAGTCTAATCCTAACTGTATGTAAACATCAAGAATAAATTTGTTATCTACTATTGCTAAGAGAAGAGAAGCATATGGAACATTAACAGATGTGATGTACAGTAATTATAATCATTTTGGATGGTTACAAGGCAACAACACAGAAGTCAACTAACTTCAGCTACTAATATTGATTTTTTTCTACCCCTAAATCATAGCAACTTTTTGGTTATTGGGAAGCTAAAATTGAAGGGGTTATTTGTTACCAGGACAGGTTTGTGAATTTTCCAAATGCATGCAATAAGCCATTGTATACCAGACAATTCAGGACAAGATAGGCTATGATCTAATCCAAAAGTGGTCTTACATTTTTATCTTGGATTATGTTTCCCAAATATATATTAATGGGAAATTATGAGAACTATGGTCAAACAAAAATAGAGGCACCACGTTGAAGAAAATTAATTAAAATTAACTAAAGCTTTAAACAGGAAACCTATCTGCATACTAATTGCGACATCTACCTTTATTTTCCAAATAAATGTTTTATGATGAGAATAACAAGTTTCACAGAATACTTCTGCTAATTGTCTACACTATAATTCTGAATACCATTATACTTAATTTAACTTTGGATCCCAATTTAACAATGCCATTCCAAATTCTATAATCACATTATTTAAATACAAGTTGTCTACAAGTCATTATCCTTGAACTTATGTTCAGAAATTAGATTTCTGACATAGATTTTATTTACTATACACATTTTCATTGGCATACACTTTTTATTTAAAAACAAAATTCCCTTCAACTATTTTTTTTGAGGGCAAAATGAGTCACAATTCTGCAGAAGTAAAGTATAGGTACAACCTGTAATGTATTTATTTCAAACAGTCAGAATTCTGCAGAAGCTGTAGTAACACCTGGAATTTATGATTCCTGTTTATTAGTTGGCTTTGGAAATTAACAAAAATTTATTTGAAGTTTACTTCTAAAATAAAGGGAGGCTCAATCTTCTCAAAGCATCAAGACAACTAACATAGTTTTATTTATTGCATTTTTTGCACTATAAGACGCTCCAGACCATAAGACACACCTAGCTTTTGGGGAGGAAAACAAGAAAAAAAATCTGCCTCTGCCTCCCAGCAAGCTGGTGGGCAGGGCTTCGGCAACATTTGCTCTATAAGACGCACAGATATTTCCACCCACTTTTTGGGAGGGAAAAAGTCTTATAGTGCGAAAAATACAGTATGTTAAGTTATGAAAATACATCCATTACATCCAGTAATTACACACATAATACAAATGTAGGCAAATGAAGTACATGTAAATTCTCACTGACATTCAGTTATAATGGACACCTCTGCAAATTATTCAGAAAAATTGAGGCTTTACTATGTACAATATGTCACAGAAGTGAGTACACCCCCTCACATTTTGTAAATATTTAAGTATATCTTTTCCTGTGACAACACTGAAGAAATGACACTTGGCTACAATGTAAAGTAGTGAATATACAGCTTGTCTAACAGTGTAAATGTGCTGTCCCCTCAAAATAACGCCACACACAGCCATTAATGTCTAAACTGCTGGCAACAAAAGTGAGTATATCCCTAAGTGATAATGTCCAAATGGGGCCCAAAGTGTCAATATTTTATGTGGCCACCATTATTTTCCAGCACTGCCTTAACCCTCTTGGACATATAGTTCACCAGAGCTTCACAGGTTGCCACTGGAGTCCTCTTCCACTCCTCCATGACAACGTCACGGAGCTGGTGGATAGCATTTAGGTCTGGAGACATGCTTGGCCAGTCCATCACCTTTACCCTCAGCTTCTTTAGCAAGGCAGTGGTAGTTTTGGATGTGTGTTTGGGGCCATTATCATGTTGGAATACTGCTGTGTGGCCCAGTCTCCAAAGGGAGGGGATCATGCTCTGCTTCAGTATGTCACAGTACATATTGGCATCCATGGTTCCCTCAATGAACTGTAGCTCCCCAGTGCCGGCAGCACTCATGCAGCCCCAGACCATGACATTCCCACCAC
>JANHFL010003815.1:40960-60858 GCA_032468155.1 Oxyrhabdium leporinum | reverse complement strand
CTTATAAAGCTGTAAACCGCCCCGAGTCTTCGGAATGGGGCGGTATATAAATGTAAAAATAAATAAATAAAATAAATAATATCCGTAATCTCCTTAAAGTCATTTTAATGACTATCTTACTCTAATTCCTTTCTGCCTGTTGTAATGTTCAAATTGCACCTGAAAAAGTATATATTGCAAAACAATTTAGTTTTATCTGTAAAAGAAAACAATGGCTGCCTAATGAAAACATCTCTATTTTCTTCTTTATCTCATACCCTTTTTTAACAATGTTTCTTATTTCTTTTAGCGCTTACATAACTTTGCTTATTACAAAAGGAATATTGTGATATATGTGTATGTGTGTATATATATGTATGGTTATTTTGTGAAATTTATATTTATAACTATTAGATTTTAAGAAATGCTTTTAATAGGAAGCTGATTTGTAGTAAAAGAAACAGTATAATTATAAAAAGGCTTTGTGAAGAACTGCTGAAGGATCTCTTTAAATGGAATGGTCAATTAAACAGTAAATGCAGTTCAATTCAACTAAATATATAGATAGTCCTCAACTTATGTCATCATTCAGTGACCATTCAGTTACAACGGCTGTTTCTTCCCCCTAGTCACATGATTGCATTTTGGGTATTTGGCAACTGGCTCAATTTTATGATTGTTTGCAGCATCCCATGGTCACGTGACCATGATTTTCAACTTTTTCTGCCTATTTGCACTATTTACTTTTGGTTTCCTGCAAAAATGACCATTTGGGAAAATTGACTTGGTGTTTGCTTTGACTGTGGCATTAGCTTAATGACCACTGCAAAAAAATTGTCAAAAATCAGATCTTGTCACAATACTTCAATTTACAACCACAATAACTTATGACAGTAAATCTGGACTCAAATACCACTTACAGTAATAAGTTGAGCACTCCCTCTAAAATGACATCCATGGGGCACAGATCCTTCTATGGGCTCTGAGCAGTATTTTTAGTGCATGTGACAAACATTATTGCTTAATCTCTATTCTTGAATTATTCACAATGTATATTTGAAAATAATAAAAGCCCAACTGCATTAGACTGTGGACCAGCTAATTATTGGGCCAAGTGTTCTGGATCATGCTAAATCCAACATGGAATCTGAGAAAGCTAATATGACATGACTACATTCAATAGCAACAAATTTTGCTTACAGAAAGAATGAATTTTCTTCTACTGATCTGGAACTTTCTGCATTTAGTTTTAATGGACAATCCCAAGTTCTACACTTACGTAGAGGAGAGAAAACCTCTGTCTACATTTTCCATTCTAGGCATGTTTTTGCAACTCTCCATAGTATCTTTTCTTACCGACCTTTCCTCTAAATGTAAAAAAAAAGAAAGAAAAAAAAAGACCAAATTGCTGTACAGGTTGTCCTCAACTTATGGCCACAATTGAGATCAAAGTTTCAGTCATTAAATGATGTGATTATTAAGCAAGTCATTGTGTGAATGGATCCAGCGAGTTAGAACAACTTTTATCACAATAGTTAAGCAGATCACATGATTATTAAGTGAATCATGAGGTTGCAAAGCAAATCTGCCTTCCCCCATTGACTTTGCTCGTCAGAGGCCAGCTGGGAAGTTTGCAAATTGTGATCGTGTGCAAGGGTGGGATTCAAAAATTTTAGCAATGGGTTTGCTGCCCGGGTGTTGGGTGAGTGTGGCCTAGTCGGCCTCCTGCACCATGGCGGGGGGTGGGGGCATTTTTGCCCTCTCCAGGCTCCAGAGGCTTTCCTCGAGCCTCTGGGAGGGCAAAAATGGCCTCCCTGGGCTCCGGAGGCGGCAAGCGGGCCCGTTTCCAGCCTTCCTGAACTTCCTGGAGGTCCGTTTTTCGTCCTCCCTGAGCCTCCGTACACACCCTGCACTTACCCGCATCCAAAATGGGACCCGTGGAGACTTCTGGGAGGGATGGGGTAGGTGGGGCCAGCCAGGAGTGGGATTTGGCGGTTCACCGAACTGCACAGAATCTTCGCTAAGGATCCGCCCGAGCCGCTGCGAACCCGCAGCAGCCCACTCCTGATCGTGAGGCTGCAAGACACTGCAAGCAGTCTTAAATGCAAGTCAAGTGCCCAAATTGTGATCATATGGGTGGTGCAATACAATGCCAAAGATGGATTATAAAGACACTTTTTCCAGTGCCACCATAATCTTGAACCCTCGTTAAACAAATAGTTATAAGTCTAGGAGAACTCCCCAGGCTGCGTGTGGGGTTTGTGCAACACCATGAATAAGCCAGCGGACTCTAAATTATATGGCAGGTAATTAAAATATTTATTGTGTTAGATGATTTTAGGACATACATGTTTAAATGTTCATACAAAATAAATTAATATAATTAAAAATAAACTTTGTAAAAAAATATAAACTTGTTTAAACATGGTTCAGTAAAGATTTATTCCAATTCAATATTTCATATGCTTTATAGCTGTACCACATTTCTCTGAGTTCATAAATTATATGCCTTAGTTTTTGGTTACATGGTTTTGGCATTGTCCATCGATGATTCTGAGATTCATTGACCTATGAGTTAGAAATCACATATTTCCAAGTACTTGCAAGTTATATGAATTACTAAAATAAGTCTGTTTTCTAAAAAAATAAATCCTATGCTATACCTAATTTTTAGTTGAATCTAGTTCTGCCTATTCACTGAAAACTGCTTTGTCTTCATTCCATTAACAAAATTACTAGTACAATTGTATCATGAAATTGGTCCATCAGTCTAGGTCTAAAAGTTTAATATTTTGCGAGTTAGGTGAACCTTATATTCTTCTGTTCCTGCATCCATGTAACTTTTCTTATCATTTTATTAAATTTCCATTGAGCTCGACTATGGATAGCAATAGCACTTAGTCTTATATACTGATTCATAGTGCTTTACAGCCCACTCTAAGCCGTTTACAGAGTCAGTATATTGCCCCCAACAATCTGGGTCCTCATTTGACCGACTTCAGAAGGATGGAAGGCTGAGTCAACCTTGAGCAGGTGAGAATTGAACGGCCAGCAGTCGGCAGAATTAGCCTGCAATACTGCATTCTAACCACTAACCATCACGGCTCTTGATTTTCATGGCCATCCAGTTTGGTCTAGTGCAGGGGCGGGTAATTAATTTTCCCAAGGGGCCACATAAGAAGTTGGGGCTATTGCAAATGCGCATGTGCGACCAGCGAACCTCTTGCCAAAGCAAGAGCAGCCTGCCTCTGGTTCAAATCCTGCCTTAGGCATGAAATGCAGCTGAGTAACTTTGGGCCAGTCATTCTATCTCAGCTCAACCCACCTCACAGGGTTATTGATGTGGGGAAAATAAGAGGAGAGAAGTGTGTTGGATATGTTTGCTGCCTTGAGTTATTTGTAAAAAATAATACAGGATACAAATAAATTCATACAGCTTTCTTGCCAATAGAAAGAAGTCATTTGCCTCTGCTATTTTTGTGAGATATTTTTTAAACTTTCCTTTCTAACCTACAAGCCTGAAATTCTAGGGAGGGGGAGCTGTTCCCAACTAAGTACCAACCAGGCTTGACCAAACAAAGTAAGCCAGATGCTGCCAAATTAAGTATATTTTAAACTTTCTATGCCCTCTTGTGGGTTTTCAGGTGGATTATCTGCATTAAAAAAACCTCTAAATTCTCTAATCAACACTATACATTAACTGCATATATTGGTAGAAACATGGTAAGGACTTGGTTGCTATACACTCCGATTCTTTGAAGCTGCCTATAAGCCACAACACCTCTGTCCTGCACGCAGGACAAAACCTTTACACCTCTGATATAAAACGCCCAAGCTGAATTCTGCAATGCTAACCAGAGCTGTTTCTCTCCTGCTTGGCTTCACACTCTTCAAGGGAGAGAGAAATGCTTAAGGCATTTTCACACCTTGACCCTAAGCATTATTTGCTAGTGAGTGAGCCCACCTCTTCCACAGGCAAGCATCTGGACATTAAGATTCAAACCTATGTCCTTTCCACCCGCCTCCCAAAGCAAGCATGCAGAGGATGGCGCAGCCTTCTTCCCGCCCTGGTAAAGACAGTGCATTTGTGAACCTCATTTAGATGGCAAACTTTATCTGGAAGTTTAACTGGAATGGATTAAGCTTTGAAATCTGCGAATATCCCAAGTATTCCTTTCTGGCAGCGAGATCAGGGCTTGTAAATCAGACTATGTCGCAACTACGCGGCAATCGCTGTAACAAGCAGTTTCAACCTACTCATCGGAAGGGCGGTTTCCCGGTTAATAAACATTATTTAGCACGTCGTAAACCTGCTTCACAAGGACTTTTTGACCCCTCCTTCTCCCTTCCCATCTCTTTGACAGGCCGGTTTTTGTTTTTACCTCGGAGTTGCCGTGGCAGTGTTTTTTCAAGAGGGTATCGGTGAAATTCCAGATTTCCGATGCAAAGAAGTTGGCTTTGGTGAAACTGTAGATGCAACCCAGTAACTCAGCCTGAGACTTTCCGGGAAGGAAGAAGAAAAGAGGGCAAAGTTTGAAAACGATCATTAAACCAAGGCATCCCTGCAGGCTATTGGCTGAGAACTGCCTGCTCCTGTTTCCTCCTCCACCCCCCCCCGCCCGCGCAGTCTTCTCCAATGGGCGGCCAATCTCATCAGCGTATCAGAGGTGCGATACAGCATTTGAAAAAAGGTGGGGTTCAAAGCTTTCAGTGATGCGGCTTTGACTGCAGGAGGGTGCATGTTCCACGTGAATTTACTCCCTAGTTAGCTCCAGGTAAGCCTTAGGATCCTGCCAATTATGTACAGCATCAAGGAAAAGAAATCTATGGATTAATGCGGGATAAAGAACCTCCGAACTTTCCAGTCATCGCACTCTCCTTCCTTGGAAAATGTTTTATTTTTTTTAAAAAATAAGAAATTTCCTTTTATAATTTTAATTTGCTTTGAGCGTTTACGTGCCGTTTTAGGGATTGGGCTATTTGAAAAACGTTTTGGGTACTGTTAGTAGCCAATGGGGGTGGGACTACCTGTAACCTGTTTTTCTTCCAAATATTATGTATTTAAAAGGAAGAATCACATTGGTTTACAGATATACTTTATAATATCAACTTTGTTATCTCTCGACACTTTTTTCCGCTATGTATTCTAAATACTCTATGATTTTTGTGTGTGTGTGAGCGTATGTATGTATGTATATATTTCATTTTAAATCATATGTATACATAAGTGTATGGATGAGTATGGATGCACACACACCAATACATACATGAAAGCAGGCATCAGAATTTCATTTTTTAATGTGTAACACTATTCACAGAAAGAAGTGACAATAAAGGTTATCTTACGTATACAATTTATAATGTATAGAAGGCTGCAAAGAGAACAAGTAAAACATAACAATGGATTTGTGTTGTGGCTAGTTAGTCCCTTAAGCATTTTTAAATTGTTTTTTTCCAAGTAACATAAAATCTTACCTTCAGTGTACAACAATTCTTAATGTTTTTATTAATATTTACCTAGAGAGGAAGAATAAAGTAATGAGCAATATATATATACAGTATGATCCCCCACATACACTTTTAAGCAAGAGAGTTAGGTATTGATAGGAAAAAATTACTAGTCACATAATTATACAGCAAAATATTCAGGGATCCTGTCTATTTAAGCCATAAGGAATTTTATAATATGCTATATTATAAATTATTGCAAACAATAGTTTAAAGTGAAAAAGTATTACTAATCGTTTAGTAAGATTGTTTCTGCAATATGCATGTCTGAAAACAGTTTTCTAGATCTAATTTTCCTCTTTCTTGGAAGATTCATACAGATTTATGTATGGATTTAAGTATGGTGTGCATACACTAATTTATAACTGAAGCCTAGTGCCCAAGAGAATTATGATTCAGTTAAAAACATGAAAGAGAGTGGAATAAAACAAACCTTGCTCAACTCCTTTGTAATAATGTTCTAAAAGGAATTACAGAAGAAATTAAGTAAATGTCTTTGGTTAACATTTTTTTTTTGAGAAATTTTCAGTAAAAACTGCTAGGAATGCTTTACTCGCAAAAGTTCTTATAGAGGTAAAATTAATATTTTTTAAAAATGCTGTCACCCTAAATCTGATGTTCTGTCACTTCTACTTTAAAATAAGCCCTTTTGAATTTCAATGGGGTTTCAAACAACAGTGCTTAAAAACCAGACTGTCAGAATAAACTATTGCTTATTAGGGCAAGTTTGATTTTAATTATTAAAAATGTGATGTATGGAGATATAAAAACTTATGACTCTTTATTGTACTAGTTTTATGCCACCTGAATTTTAAGTCTTAAGGCATTTACGGTACACTTAGAGAATCTGTCATTGATTTCAACTATTGCAGACACTATCTAATTAGCTGAATCTATAAATTCTACCCTTATCCCCACCAGTGCCATACCTGTAGCATATTTTGATAGTCTGTTTTAATAGCTGTATGGTTACATATAGTGAAATTGTAAGCTCCCACAAGAGAGGCATAGAAGGACAGTTGAGCCAAGCCAGTACAATGCAGAAGAAAAATCACTTTGGAAGTTACTGTAAGGAGGAGAAAAAAGAAACAAATATTAAAAGCAATACCCATGATCCACCTATTGCAAACATTACCTTAATCTAAAATATTAGAATAAAGTGTTCTAGAAATAAAAGATTGAAGCAGCAGTGTTCCCATTCTCAAAATATGAGAAAATCAAATGCATCCATTTACCCATGGTGCCTCTTAGGAATATCAGTTTGTTTCTGAATTCCCTGCAGTAGGATCGCCCTATATATTTACCTTTTTGCCTATGGGTACTCCCCATTTCAAGGTTATAGTATTGGATGTCACATCCTTATCTGCAAATAAATAATTCATAAGTACATTTTCCATTACTAATTTCCCTAGAAACAGGTGAAGCATACAAATAACACAAAATACCAAGCAATCTTGGACAGGCTATTAGAAGGGGATGATTTTTTAGGAACTTACCATAAATTATGAAGTTAGGTAAAGAATCTTCCTGGGTTATATGTATAGAGCGGAAATGAGGTGGGAAGGACCCTTCAATGCACCTAATTCACTTTAAATTTCAACTTTAAAAATTCATATATATATATATATATTTGCCGCTGAGGCTAACTTCAATTTTTTTCAATTGTTTTGGATTAGGGAGCAAAAGCTGTCATTATCAAACATGTTGGGGTCTCCATTTTTTTTTCTGATCCTACATGTAGCTAGCTATATGTGAGGGGTTCCTGGTGCTCTATGAGCTTTCTTTCTTGCAGATGTTTCATTACCCAAACTAGGTAACATCATCAGTGCTAGTAAGCAGTGATGATGTTACCTAGTTTGGATAATGAGACGTCTGCAAGAAAGAAAAAAGCTCAGAGAGCACCAAGGACCCCTTATTTCATCCCTGAGCTACAACTATTCTCCTTTTACTGGTAGCTATATGTCTCTATGTTTAAATGATAATTTCCACAGCATATTTTCAGTTATTCAGGAAATAAGATTAAACTGGACATTCTCACTAGGTGGTGCTGTCACACTTCATGACACAGTTGAATGAAGTAAATCTATGATTTCCTCAAATAATGTTTTTCTTGCTATCTAGTTTTGTAATTATCCTTGGTAAAGGTTGGCAAACTTTGCTATAAATGTAAAACATGCATGTATTTTGTAAATTTATTGTTGTATTTGTACTCGACCTTTGTTATTGTTACAAATAACTCAAGGTGGCAATAGGTTGGGCTTGAGAGAGAGTGACTGGCCCAATGTGGCAGAGCTGGCTTTCAAAGCTAAGATGAGACTTGAACTCACTGTCTCTTACTTCCTAGCCTGGTGCCTTAACCACCGGGCTAAACTATCTAATCCTTCAATTGGCATATTATCCTTGAGATAGCTTTATTGTTGTTGTTGTTTTTTTGGGGGGGTTGTTTTGTTTTGTTAGCAGAGCTACAATTATATTTTGTGTGTCTTTGAAAAAATGGAGCACATCTGCATCCTTATATACCAGAAAATATTTTATTCTATCTAGTTGAGAATGTATTTTTCCAGATTGCAGCTCAATTAGTTTATCCTACCTAATGTTTCTGTAACTGATTTTTTTAATGAACTAGAACAAATTACAAAATCTCCATAAAACGTGATAACATCAAAATTACCTAGTAAATCTCTCTTCTGTTTTCTGTCTGTCATGTGATCTGCAGATAGATTGAAAGATAGAAATAGAGTTGACTTTAACCACTTTTCTGTTTCCAAATGTATTGAACAATTGTGTTTGCTTGTTACATCCGGAAGCTTTGGGAGTCAGTAGTACAACTAAATTTCTCTTATCTGAAAAGATCAAGATTGCATACATGGAATTTCTCCATCAGTCCAACCCAAGAATAACATCTGCTAATTCTAACAGGAGGCCCAATAATCCTCTCCTAAGCACCCAGTTTTTAACTTTGCTTTTTCACTGTTTTATTTGATGAAAATATCCAGTAGACCAATAAATATGGTCCTTTGCTGAGAATTTTGTATCTTTAAAAAATAAATAAACCTACTATAAAACACAATGTGATATGTTGCTTTCATTGAAACATAGAAACATGCTTATGAACAATTATTCAGTTTAAACATGTTTTAACAATAATTTTTAACAATAATTTTTAACAATAATTTCCTTCCATCAGTATCTGATGTAAAATATTATACATAGGATATGTTTATATAAGTTGCATGAAAGTCAAATACAATGGAGTGTTAGTTATGAACACTTGGAATTACATTCCCGATACATTTTGAAATATATAACATGTCACATACAATATGTTGTATAGGTGGTATACAACTCTGTCAATAATTGCCAAGATAGACAAATCATGTACAAGTAATCCTTGACTTACAATCACAACTGAGCCCAAAATTTCCCTTGCTAAAGAAGGCAGTTGGTAAATTGAGTTTTGCCCCATTTTATGATCTTTTTTACCTGTTATTAAGTGAATCATTGCAGATGTTATGTGAATCATCTCATTAAATGAATCTGGCTTGCGCCATTGACTTTGCTTGTCAGAAGGGAGCTGGGAAGGTTACAAATGGTGAACATATGACCATGGGATAGTGCAACTGTCATAAATACATGCCAGTTGCCAAGTGCCCAAATTTTAATCACATGACTATGGGAATACTGCAAAGATCATAAGTGAGAAAAATAGTCATAAGTCATTTTTTTCAGTACTGTTATAACTTTCAACTATCACTAAATGAACCATTGTAAGTCAAGGACTATGTTTATGACCACAAACCAGGATTTAAATTCTGTAGAGTCTTTACTCATGCGATGTACTGAACCAAAAACCAAGTAATCACATTTTGGTTTAATACATTGTAAAATCTAGTCATTTTTTCAATACAGCTAGTCTTCAACTTACAAGCACAATTGAGCCCAACATTTATGTTGCTAAATGAGAATTTTGTTAAGTGACTTTTATCCCATTTTCTTGCCACCATTGTTAAATGAATCACTCCAGTTGTTAAATTAGTAATGCAGTTATGAAGTGAATCTGGCTTCTCCACTAATTTTGCTCATCAGAAGGTCACAAAAGGTGATCATATGACTCTGGGACACTGCAATCATAAATATGAGTCCCACTTTAGGACCTTTAAGTGAATCACTGCAGTTATTGAACTAGTAATATGGTTGTTAAGTGAATCTGGTTTCTCCATTGACTTTGCTTGTCGGAAGGTTGCAAAAGGTGATCACTTAACCCCAGGACACTGCAACCATCATAAATATGAGTCAGTTGCCAAGTGTCTGAATTTTGATCACATGACTGTGGGGATGTTGTGGTGGTCATAAGTGTGGAAAAATGGTCATGTCACTTTTTTCAGTGCTGTTGTTAACTTCAAACAGTCACTAAGTGAATTGTTGTAAGTTGAGGACTACCTGGACAGATAGACCTTAATAATGCAAATTAGAATTGCTATCACTAAGTAATGTGGTTGTAAAGTATGACATCACATGACTCCTGCATAACATCAGCAATTCCAGGACTCCTGGTTGCTGTTGTTAAGGGAGGACCTTGCAGATTGTTAACATTGTTATCATGTTGCCATAAACAATCTGCTAGCTTTTCCACTGACTGCTTGCCAGAAGCTACAATATCACCATAATCAAGTGCCCAGATTGTGATCACGTGACTGATTGTAAATACCATTTGGTCAGCCCTGTTGCAAGTTTGAATGGTTGCTGAATAAGTAGTTGTTTTGCAAGGGCTATCTGATATCTCGTGATAATAAAAATAGGTGTGACCACAGAAGCTCTGCTTTGTGGCGCATGTTTTCTAAGTACAATAGTTTTATCTATGACTTAGTTAATAAAATTCGCACCAGTTCGTCCAGTTGACCAACCGTAATAAAAAGGAACAATTAATGTCACTTCTTCAATATATTGGATCATTTTTTCATTTTTTATATCTCATTATGACCCTAGAAAAATATGGCAATGGAGATTTATCTGAGTGAAATAGATGTAACATTGTTTTATGGTTAATTCAATAGCTTAATCAGATTTCAACAAGTTACATTTTCATCTTCCGTGAGAGTTTTTTGTTAGATAGCTCTCCAAAGAAAGAGTTTTTTATATGACAACAAAGATGGATTTGTGCATAATGGCATGCAAAGATGCACACGTAATAAAGTAGGCATTCAAAAAGTCAGGTCCTATAGGCCAATCATTTATTAATTTTTCTTCCCAGAGAAAATATTGCTGTAATTAGGAATGTTCAAAGGTTGTGTGACAAACAAGTAGAGAAGTATAATAATCCTGAAAATATCCTTGAGAGACAAGAAGATCAGCAGCAGCAGGAACAGCAGCCTAGGCAAAGGTCAGATAAGAGGCAATTTAGCCTGCAGAAATAGCAATAGCACTTAGACTTATATACTGCTCCATGGTGCTTTACAGCATTCTCTGAGTGGTTTACAAATTCCCCTAACAATTTGGGTCCTCATTTTACCGATTTTGGAAGGATGGAAGTCTCAGTCAACTTTGAGCCAGTCAGGATCGAATCCCTGGCTGTGAGCAGAGTTAGCCTGCAATACTGCATTCTAACCACTGTGCCACCATGGTAGCACCAGAAAAAAAAATGGGGTGTGGTAAACACTGTATCTTGAAGAGATCCTCCTTAGTTTTGGGGATTATAAAGTCAAAGGAGGAGAGATGTGTTTTTGGACTTGCAAGATTCTGTTACCTTACAATAAAAGGGATTTCTAGTTTTCATGGCTGGTGTTTTTCGTCTGGACTACCTCTCTAAAGGCTGACATGAAATATTTAAAAGAAAATGACAACCTTTGAATATTTAATGTAGACAATAAACTGTTTATGGCTCTGACTAACATCCCACTATATTTCATCATTTTATTTCTTACATAATTAGAAATGGGTCTGGAAAATGCAAGGCAGAGTATGAAGGAAATATTTTCCCCACCACCCCACCCATCTGAATTTACTGCAAAAAAAAAAGGGAGAATGACTCACAGAATCTTCAAGAGGAAAGAGTAAGTAGTCCCAGGAACAATTATTTAACAGTTAGAAAACTGCCTGACTGAAAAAAAAATCATTTTTTTTTTTAAAAGATAAATTCCTTAAAAATAAATATATGTCATAATTAAAGGGGCTTATTAATAAAAACAGTACTCACAGTACTTCTCATAGTTTTGCAGTTAAGAACTGTGCTTTAAGTAATTTAATTTACAGCCATAGGTGATATTCTAATCCTACCCCATAATGTTCTCTATTGGGTGGCCATTTAATATTCTCTTTTGTGGAATTGATCAAGTATGATTTAAGGGTTATCCGGACGCTGTCTTAGGATAGCTTCAAAATGGGCAAAAATAGTTAGGCTTTGTTATCTGCTGCTTGAAGGGAAGTCAGATGATTGGCTGTGTTAATAAATAGAGGCATATATCAGGAACACAGTGGGGAAAGCGGACTGATAGTTTCCTGCTGACACAATGTTGGACAGACCTAAGTCAGTACTGGGGAAGAACCATCAATGGCTGGGTTTATCTGAATGTTAAGCCACAAACAAAATACATTATGATTTAGCACAATGTATATGAATCTCTATTCCTATGTACTGCTAAACTGATTAATTCCAGTTTGTTAAATAAATCATGCCTTGAGTTGATTTATAAATCGTGTTAAGCTATAGAACACAGTGACAGTGGCTGCACTTGTCTGATCTCGTTAAGTAGAGATCAGCAAGTTATATTAGTATGGTTAGTGAAGGCTTTATATGCACATCTGTATGTATAAATGTTTAGATGGCTTCAGGCCAGCTAGGTTCTAATCTCCCAAGGCTTAAAAAACGAACAATTTAGCAGATTTTAGTTCCATAACAATTTGTAAAGAATTTAAAAGTGAATTGATATTAAAAGCTTTCCATTCATTAAAAAGTTTAAATGGAATGATAATTTCCAAAATTACACTGTAAAATTAACTGTAAATGACCTATTACCACTTTGTGGGTGTGATATCATCCCACAAAATAAGAGACAATTTTATGATGCCTGCGGCTTCAAATTTTTTTATGGCTTTATAACATTCTTTTGTTCTTCTGGAAAATAAAAAAAAGGGGAAATATGCCTTCCTGGCAAACTTTAGCCTTGATCTTTTATAAAAATGTACCTCTAGTCAACATGACAAAGTTTACCCTCCTTTTTTTTTTTGTTTAAAGATGTGATTTCATTTCCTAAATTAATGGGTTTATCCTTTATCCCAGCGCTGTCAAACTCCCAGCCCACGGGCCGGATGTGTCACACGCCCATGTCCACACCCGGGTTAGTGAACGGAGAAAAAGTCCTGATACGTAACATGATACCACCATGACGATGTGAGTTTGACACCCCTGCTTTATCCTATTTTTAATCCCAGTCTCTAGTGCTGTTGTTTGCAGTAATAATGATAAAATCCTTTTATTATATTTATATACCACCCACTTCCCAACAGCTCTGATCATTGAACAGAACAAAATAGGTTCAATATTCTTATGCTCCTATGTGGGTGAGAGATTTATTTATTTATATGTTAAATTTATTTGCCGCCTATCTTGCCACATGTGCGCTGGCCAGCTACTTGCATGGCCCGGTTGCAAATAGGCCATCGCCTGGGGGTTGGGGACCCCTGATTTATGGCTTTGCTTAATAAATGAACCCAACTGTGGCTTTTTTGTCAGTGTGTATGTATGCCTTCAAGTCAGTCTTGACCCCTGGATACTGCCTGGACTAGTCTCTGCAACTTTCTTGGTAAGATTTTCAGAAATGGCTTGTCATTGCCTTTTTCCTTGGGCTGAGAGGGGGTGACTGGTCCATGGTTGCCCAGCTGGCTTTGTCCCTAAGATGGAACTAGAACTCACAGTCTCTGGCTTAATGTTTTAACCACGACAGGCTCTCAACTCTGGCTTAATTAACAATCATAATTAACACTGCAAAAAGTGTGAACCCATGCGCTGTTATAATATGTGATTTTGTTTTACTGGTAGGATTATGTAATAAATGCACACACAAAGAGGTCAAACTGACAAAGCAATTGTGCAAGCTCCAGATATCAGGAATGGTTTTAAGGAAGAGAGATGCTCTGTACTTTGTCTGAAGGACTCGTGCAACTTTACTAATCAGTGCCAATTGCTTAATTTTTCAAAATCAGCTAAATAGCCTTGTGACTGGGTTGTATAGCATTCTTTGCAAAATAAGTATTTTGAGATAGTAAGATTGCAACACTTTTTCACTCCTTCTTTTCAGCTGCACATAAAAAAGCCAAAGTTTTGATTACACTATTGTGCCCATCATCTTGACTTTTTGTTGACAAATAAAATGTAATTGTTAATTGTGAAGAATAGAGAAGACAGTCTGTTTGATCACTGCCCTTCTACTCAGCTGACAGAGTTGGCTCTGATATCTCTATTAAGAGACATATAATGGCCCCTCTTGACATTTTGAAATGGATGATTTATAGTATTTTTCTAGCAGCTGTGTATATCCAAATGCTTGCATGCCAAGACAAATAGGTCATCTTTTTAAAAGATGCATACTTGGGAATGTTGTGCTTTATACTTTATAAAAAGAGCTTAATACAAAAGAATTTCAGCCTTATTTTCAATCCAAGCATGAAAATCTCCATCTTTACGGCTAGGATGGTATGGCCTATTCATGAACTGGGATTTGATTATAGGTAGTCCTTGTTTAGTGACCACAGTTGGGACCAGCAATTTGGTTGTTAAGTGAAGTGGTTGCTAAGAGAAACTGCAACTGTGCTGATTGTCTTACTTCAGATTCTCTTTGGTTTACAGATCTGTGAAGGCCATAAATGCAAGGATTGGCTGAAAAGTTACTTTCATATCGCTGTCACTAGCTGCAAATGGTTACTAAAAGAGATAACATTAAATGAGGACTACTTATACTTTGTAGATAATCTTTAAATAAATTAACTCAAAAATAAAGCCTCAGTGCAAACTGTAGACATATAATACATAGGTAAATCACCCAGAATTGCTTGATGGTGAGATGGGTGAAATATAAATTTAATAAATAAATAAAACTAGATGAACATATGCACCAGGAAATTTTTGGGCCTCTCTTAAATAAGATAAATATTTATGAAATATAAGAAAATATAAACTTTGCATTAAGCCTATGCTAGTAAGCTATGGTTTATTTAACTGATTAAACAATTATAGGTAGTCCCCAATTTATGATCATTCATTTAATGATTATTCAAAGCTACAACGGTCAAAAAAAGTTGACAGTCCTTGCATTTATAACCATCACAGGATCCTTTAGATTAACAGAATTGGAAGGGACCTTGTAGGTCATCTAGTCCCGTCCCCGTCCCCCCCCCGGCTGAAGCAGGAAACCCTACACCATTTCTGATAGATGGCGGTCCAATCTCTTTTTGAAAGCCTGAAGTGATGAAGCTCCCACAATGTCCGAAGGCAAGCTGTTCCACTGGCTGATTGTTCTCACCGTCAGAAAATTTCTCCTTATTTCCAGGTTAAATCTCCCCTTGTTCAGTTTCCATCCATTATTCCTTGTCTAGCCTACAGTTGCTTTAGAAAATAGCTTGACCCCTTCCTCTCTGTGGCATCCCCTCAAATATTGGAACACTGCTATCATGTCTCCCCTGTTCCTTCTCTTCGCTAGATTAGCCAAGCCCAGTTCCTGTAACCGTTCTTCATATGTTTGGGTCTCCAGTCCTCTAATCATCCTGGTTGCTCTTCTCTGCACTTTTTCTAGAGCCTTAACATTTTTTTTATAGTGTGGTGACCAAAACTGGATGCAGTACTCCAGGTGTGGTCTTACTAAGGCTTCAAAAATCTGATTGGAGATTTCAGCCCCAACAGAAATTGGAAACCAGCAGAGAGAACTCTGAAATGAATGTGTTAAAGTGTAAAAGTGTTTAAGTAAGTAGAAGACTACTATGTCAATAACATCAAAGCCTCTGAAGTTCTCAAATAATTTGGCCCATATCTATAGATATTCTTACATATCAACAAGTAACGAAGTTAAGGGCTATCATTGAAGGAAAGGAAATCCAGGGACATATCTGTAAGTCTTGGCAAAGAGTTATTCGGGAGAACGTATGGCTCTTTGGATTTTATGCAAGCTGGACAGGTCAGTGATTCCTGCTGCTTTTATATGTTCCAAAAGACACTCCAACGATAACTGCTACTAATAGTCTGATCCTCCTCTTGGTGTAGAAATTCAGTTTTGAAATCCAGTCTAGTAACTCCATAGAGTGTGCCAGAATTCTAAACCCCACCACCACTTGGCCCATTGACTTTTCCTTGGCTTGTTCTGTACCCTGAACTAGAAATGTTATTTCAGAGGTATATGGTTGAGCACAATGACAAATAGTGCTGTATTAGATAGCAGCTTGGAATTAAATGCCAAAAAGGAAAGGGTGGATTTTAGCCATATAATCTCACCTTTCATGAGTTTTAAGATTCTCCTTCTCTTAAAAGAAACGCCATGGATTTTTACCTTCTTTTACAAATTTGCATCCTGGTATCAAATATTTCCATGTTCAATACTCAGTAAACCTAGCTATTGATAATTGATAGATCGATAAGGAAAGAATAATTTCCTTTATTACTTTCAACAGGAAGCATATTGGTGTTCTTTCCCTGTAACTCAATCAGGCTGAGAATGCCATGCATGTTTTTAAATTAAATGGAAATTAATACTGTCCAGAAGTTTAAAGTCAAAGATCAGCAGGACTTAAAAACAGTGGATATCTAGTTTCATGCCAGAGGCTTCCTTTTCGGTGGAAATGACAAGAATCTAATGGCTAAAGGACTTCCTTTAACTCTTAATGAATTAGAGGAAAAATTACCTATAACCAGCAAAGATTTGCATTCAAACAGCTGGACTCAAGTAAAACATCGAACCATGGTTGATACTCTCGTATTTTGTACATGGCCTCAGGATACTTTATGAGCAATAAGCTCTGTGCTCTAAACTCATCCTTAATCATGAATGGGGCCACTGATTTTCATGGGACTCATTATGTGAGTCAGTAAGACTAACTTCAGAATCTTCTTACAAGTAAAAATTGCCTCCAAAAATCATTCCATCAGATTTTCCCCCAAAACCATAATAATAATAAAACACAATGAAATTGAGAATTCTAGTAAGAATCTCTGTAAGCAGATTCTTGCATGCAAGTCATTTTACTGAGAGTTACCAAATTTGCTGGAAATTCTTGGGATAGTACTCCCACACATTCAGGAGAGTGAGAGTAGGTATGGGGAAACTGACCTACCTATGATGATGATGTGTACTTCCAATGAATGAAGCTCAGTAGCAATCTTCCTGTATTGCAGAGGAGTCATATTTTAGTTATGGACAAAATCCGTTGCATGCAAAAGTGGCCTGACGTTTCATTTTGCCAGATGGACAGATCTTCTAGTTCAGGAGGTCACTTCCCCACAATGTCTTCCAGACACATCCAACTATTGTGTACCATCTCAGAGACTGGCCTTCTATCACCTCAAGAATGGCTGAATGATGCTAGAAGTTGCCACTAGTCACTAGTGGGGAAGTTTATTTAAAAAATTTTTTACACCACCCAGCTCCCAGTGACTCTGGATGGTTTTCATATAAAAAAGCATTCTGAACAAGAGTGTGATATAAATAATGATAATGATAAAAACAAGGAACAGACAATGGCAAAAGCCAACATCATCAAGATGCAAACCCATAATGCACAGAAGGGAGGTTCAATCGCTCTTACCAAAGGCCTATGTGGTAAACCAGGTCTTCAAGCATCTCAGCAAGATGAGTGCCATCTGGATTTCAGGAGAAATCTTATTCCAGAGAACAGACACTTCACTAGAGAAGGTATAGTGAATGGATCAAAACAAATTACATAGTTGTTGGTGACGGTGATGAAGGTGGCATCAATACATTCTCTCGGCTTTATCCTCATAACAACCTATCCAGAGGATGAGTCTGAGAAAAGGGATACTTCAGGATTATTCCTGAAGCTTCTTGGCCAAAATCCAGGCTTTGAAATCCCAATTCAATATGCAGAATACTATGTTATATTACCTCTTAATTTAGAGCAGTGTTTCTCAAACTTAGCAGCTTAAAATGTGTGGCCTTCAACACTCAGGATTCCCCAGCCAGTCATGATTTCCAGCTCTAAGACATTACAATAGGACTTTGACAGCATCACTTGACTGGCCAGGGGTTCAAATTTTCAACTGGATATCATTGGCATATTGATGACACTGGACCTCATGTTGTTGAATGATGTTGCCTAGCAACTTCAGGTGGATGCGGAATAAGAGTAGTAAGATTGTTCAGCCTTGAAGAACCTCATACTACAGGGGTCTCAATTTCAATTTCTCCTCCTGCCAACATCAACTGTAATTGACCACAAAGATAGGAAAAGAAACACTGTAACACTGTGTCGTCCCCCCCAACCCCTATAGCCAGTCCAAGATACTATGGTCAATGATATCAAAAATTGCTGAAAGGTCATGAAAAGTCTAGATAATTGCAGCATACCCATCCAGGTTGTGACAAAACACTTATCCCTAAGTGTAAAAAATGCTATACTTGGGCCTGTTTTTTTTAGATAATATACTTCTTTCTGAAAATGCTACATTTTCCACAATCTTCCTCCAAAATGGGAGTTTGAAAACTGATCAGAAATTAGCCAATAGAATTGGGTCTGGTGGTGGCTCTTAAGAAAGCATTATATCACTACCTTCAAGGCAGATGGAACTACTCTCTTACCGAAGCATGAGTTCATCATTGCTTGGACCAAGCAATGCTGTGTTCAGACTCCATTACAATTGTAAATTGAGTACTACCTGTATTCTAATATATTGGTTGCCAGATTTACGGTCCTGAGGATCCTGTCTCCTCCTTCAAGATTTACAAGCTCAAAGGCTTCCCAAATAATATGGCAAGACTCTCTCCCTCAGCCAGCCAGACTCCAGCTCAGAGCAGATTTGAGTGATTTTATTTGACAGGTACCTAAAATAATCCTCACAGTAACCCTGTAGATTGGGTCTTTTGAAAGGAAAAAAAAACCCTCAGTCTTTTGAACACTACTGGCCACTTATCTACAAATGTAGTAAGAGCAGAAAAATAATTATATTTTGCCATTCTTATTGCCATGTATCATTTCCAGTATGGGCTCACTCCAATGGCTCTCTGAATATTGTTTTCTGTGCTTCATCTTCCAGTGCATCTTGGTAAATCAGGGAATCCTCTGAGATCATCATTCAGAGAAAGTCCACACAATCAAATTCAAGGCACATTTGCTGCAAATGAGCTGCCCATCAGGAAAAAGCCCAAGGTTTCTCTGAAACTCAACGGGGTGGATTAGTGTCTGGGGCAGACTGATAGGTCCAGCTTCCATGCCTGAGAGGGAATAGCACTGGAAATTAAAGGTGATTATGAATGGATATGGCCATAACAAAGGACAGATCTTAGTGTCTTCTGGTCTCAGATTATTTTGCAATTGCCTTGAGACAAAAAGCAGATCCAATTTCTCTCTCTATCCAGGTCTTACTTTGGTTATGGATGATCCCTCCCACATTCCTCCCATCAACTTTTTAAAACGCACACACTGTTCCATTCTGTTTCAAACATGTTTTAAATGTTTATTAATCTTTCTTCTGTTCCATAAGCCTATTTCAATGTGAAATGGTATAAAAATGGATGCGAGAAATAAATCACAAATAACACAGGACAGAGGGACTATTAATTAAGACTCCTTTCAGAGTTGCAGAACATGTTATGAACATTGGCTAATCAACTGTTTGCAATCTTATCCCTATTAAAGGGAGTTTGGCTTCTGTCTTCCATGCTGCTCTTACCTCAAGCCCGAATTATTATCATACCCTGTATTTTACATGGGGATGACTTTGAAGGCAGTTTAGAAACTTCAATTAGTCCAAAATGCAGCGACCAGACTTTTGTCTGGTGGTTGCAAGTCAAAGCATATGTCTCAGATCATATATCAATTCCACTGGCTTCTATTTGCTTCTATGGCCAATTCAGAAGGCTGAATTTTGCTTTTAAAGCCATACGTAGTTTAGAACCAGATTTTATTAGGGATCACTTGCTCCCGTCTAGAGCACAAGGGAATTAAAACCTATGGCAGAAGCCTTGGTCTCAAAAAACATAGGGTTTCTTTGTAGTAAAACCGTAGCCATTGTTACTGCTTTTTTCCCCAAAAGAACAATGTTGAGTTCAATCCCTTTCACTGCAAAAACGAACATGCTTTTAAAAAGACTTTTAGAATATTTTTTTGTGTACCAGTATAATAATAATAATAATAATAGTAATAATAATAATAATAATAATAATAATAATAATAATAATAATAATAATAATAATAAT
>JANHFL010003815.1:17328-27455 GCA_032468155.1 Oxyrhabdium leporinum | reverse complement strand
GGAGTCCGGTGGTCCTTTAGGGGGTGCCGTGAACTGTCACCAGTCCTCATCCCGGAAGGGACCAAGCAAACCCCACACATTCTATGGTTGAGATAAAAATCAAAGTGGTTTGGTGAAAGGAAAACACTGAATTCCACTATCAGAACTGTATCCCATCTATGAAACATGGCAATGACACTATCTTAGTCTGGGCCTGTTTGTCTGCCTCTGGACAAGTATAGCTGCCTCTGGACAAGTATAATTGATGAAACTATGAATTCTGAATTGTCGTAGCAAATTCTACAAGAACATTTTTTGAATTGAAGCTCAAGAGAAAATGGGCCATGTAGGAAGAAAATAGTCTAGGCATAACAATCAAAGCATGGTTAAAGCAGAAAAAAGTTGATACTTTGGAATAGACAAGTCAAAGTCCTGAACTTAATCCTGTAAGAATGTAGTGGGAGGACTTGAAGCAGGCAGTTCATGCAAACAAACAAAAAACAAAACAAAAAACAAAAAAACCCAAAACCCACCCCCTCTTGAAGCAGTTCTATAAGGAGGAAAGGGCTAAAATTCCCCCGAGCTAATGTGCAGGACTCATTATTTGTTAGAAAATGTAGCTGCAGTTATTGCTACCCAAGGAGGTCATACCAGTTACTGAAGATTCACACACTTTTGCCACACATAAATATGTAAGTTTGGATCATTTTCTTCATTGATTAATTGAACAAGTACAATATTTTTGACTCATTTCTTTCATTGGGTTCTCTTTATCTAGTTTTAACACTTGTGTGAAGAACAGTTCGTGCTTAGGCCATATTTGTAGAACTATTGTGAATTCCAACACATTCACAAATATTTAAGCACCACCGTACACTGTTTATTCACGATCTTTTTGGTGTTTTGTTTTTATTTTATTTTTAATTGCCAGCCTTTTAGAATCATCAGGAGTATGATGTGCAGTAAATGGTATAAATAAATAAATGCTGCTTCTTGAGGAGCTTTAAGGAGAGCACAGTTTGTCTTTTTGCAAAGGATTTCTATATCTGTGGATGGCATCAATCCCATAACACAAATGCAACTCCTGATGCTAAAAGAAATAGCTAGCACCTCTAGATACTCTACAAGATCTTCCAAAGGTAATCCACAATCCTAAACTTTCCCATCTACGCTATCTTGTAGCATTAGATATATTGCGTGGTGGCACAGTGGTTAGAATGCAATATTGCAGGCTAATTCTGCTGCCAGCACTTGGATCCTGACCGGCAGTGGCTCAAGGTTGACTCAGTCTTCCCTCTTTCCGAGGTCGCTAAAATGAGGACCCAAATTGCTGGGGGAAATATGCTGACTCTGTAAACCACGTAGGAAGGGCTGTAAAGCACTGTGAAGCAGTATATAAGTCTTAAGTGCTATTGCTATTCTAAAGTCATATTCCATGATAAAAATAATAAATCAATCTTAGGATCGTGCTGTTAGTTCTTTTTGTTACTTTGTCAAAGTCCATATGTCTTTCTTAAATTTGTTTTTTTTATTATTTGTCAGGAAAAGAATTCCATGCATAAAACAGAGAAATGGGAAGCTACATATTATACTGATTGATTGATTGATTTGATTTATTAGATTTATATACCGCCCCATTCCAAGGACTCGGCCATTGGTTCATAAGGGCTAGCGCTGGCTACATTGCCTGTTGAGAACTCTTTGGCTTTAGATTTGAATTTTTCCCAGGTGGTCAGAGGCTAAACTGTGTGCAAAGCAGAGACTATCTCTGAGATAATGCTTGTTGGTGTCACTAGCAAAGGTCTTTTACAGAAAGCAACAGTGGAATCTGGGTGTTATTCACCAAGGTCATGGAGAAATGGATATATTTAGCCAAGCTTTTTTCCTACTTTACTATTGACAGCTCTTCCCTTTGCTGTTTTTGATTGAGGGTGATAGACTACTCTACAAACAAATGTTTGCCAAAGGCCATGATTTTAATAATTGTTCTTTTTTTATGAGGCAGAAATCATTTCCTAACATCTTAAAAAAAGTCTTCCAGGAAGAACTCTTCTACATCATGTCTTACAGGCATTGTTAGGAATGTTTATTTATAGTCTGAAACCAAAGGAACAGGAAGAGACCTTTATTACAAAATAGAAAGAAATAAATAAAGCTGCATATTTTGCATTATGATATATGATGTCTAGCTGGCTTGGAGACTGGCTCTTTTTAAAGAAAGTGAATCTGAAGAATATAGTTTATCTGAAAGGAGAGGGGAATTGTTCTCCTGAATGATGTCTATGGTTGTCACAGACATTTTTTAAAAATTTTGAAATTGGTATATGTAATTCTCAACTTACACGTATTTAATGACCTTTCAAAATTACAATGGCATTAAAAAAAAGTGACTGACCGGTTTTCACACTTATGGCCATTGCAGCATCCCCATGGCCATGTGATCAAAATTTGGGTGCTTAGCAACTGGCATGTATTTATGACAGCCGCAGTCTCCTGAAGTCATGTGATCTCCATTTGTTACCTTCCCAACCAGGTTCCAAAAAGAAAAGTAAACGGGCAAAGTCAGATTCACTTAATGATCGTATGAGTCCCTTAACAATTGCCTTAAGCATGAAGCCAGTTGGGTGACTTTGGGGTAATCTCTCATTTTTCCCCCTCTGTATGAAGAAGGCAAAAATGTGAAGAAAGCATGGACTGGTTTGTACAGCCACCAGGAATCAAGACTAATTGGAAGATAATACACAATCAGCAAGACTTAAAATTAACATGAAATAAAATAGTTTATAGCGTGTCATTTAGCCACCACTTCTTGCTAATTAAATAGCTTTTAAAGTAAAAGTTTCTTGTTATTTCATAGTTGATTGACTGGTTGACAGGTGGTAATGTAAGCATGTCTAGATGTTTCAAAATTTGGGCATTTTCTTCTTCAACTGAAAGGTGCATACATTTATAGATAATTTCTAAAGGTTTCAAAGAAGTTTACAAAAATATAGATGAATGTCAGCTACTCTTAATTTTTTAAAATAACAGGTACTACCAATGTGATATGTAGTTCAGATGGCTGAGAATGATGCTAGCAGATATGTAAGTTCACACTAGGGTCACCCTTGCCAGTGAAGTCAAAAAGGGAAAGGGAAAGATAAGAGTAATCTACAACTGGAATGACAGCAAGTGAGTAATAGCACAAATAAGGAAAGACAACACACTTAGAAGTTATTCCAAAATCAAATCTGGAAAATGGCAATACCAAACAATTCTGCATTGTTGCCAAGAAAATAAGGTAGTATAGCATAAATATTTAGACAAATTTGGGTAAGAGATAAATTGTGACTGCTCTTAAAATGTCACTGCTTCTGAGACAGAGCCATGTGGCCAAGGAAAGCCAAGGGGTGATTTGCTATACTTTCCTCTCCTGCTCTCCTTTCCCACTATGATCTCTGAAGTTCTGGAGATCTACAATACAGAAGGTGATTGGATGTGGGGAGATGGTGTGGAACCCAATGGGATTGGTAAACAGGCTGAAGACCTGTGGGGACCCAGTGGGGTGGTATGCTGGGAGGAGATAGGCATTAGCTAGGTGAGGGTCATTATGGCATCCCTGTAGTTGGTCATAAGGGCGAACCCGCCCAAATGTTGTTAATGTAACGGGATGCTACAGCAGCCATAACTTTGAAACTAACTCATAAACATGTTTTTTTTGAGGGTTGGGTCTGTTGTAACTTTGAACAGTTGCCAGACAACTGGTTCTAAGTCAAGGACTACCTGTATTTTAAATCACATAACTACATGATATTTAGAGTATGAGGCTAATGAAACAATAGAGTGGCAATGATATTTAAAATATGCTAAACAATAACCTATTAAGCACTTATAGAAGTGTTTGCCCATATGACCGAGGTAATGATGGAACAGACTGAAAAATTATGTGGCAAATTGCAATGGCTACTGAATGCAGCATCAACAGAGAAGACATAGTACATTATGAGTGTGTGATTGGACTACAAAAGGTAGAGAAATTTGCATGGCATGAACACAATAATACAGTGCACAAATTAATAGAATTTTGAAAGCTAATTCTTAGTTTATTGCTACCTTGAGTTCCAGGCAACATGCATGCAGGCTTTACACCTGGCTAAATGGGTTGGACAAGATTTGAGCCAAATGGATTACCGTACATAATAGGAAACAGAAAGTTGAGAAGTGCAATTCAATCAGCCAAATCACTTCCAGGTGCACATTGTGGTGCAAGATAATTAGTCTAACAAGATAAAAACTGTAAGTGTGCCAGCAAGATGTAATACGGAGGACATAAAATCAGAGTAAGATCTATATTATCATACTAAAAAAGACAAAGACAAAGCTTTGGGCAACAGTAAAACTATACAGCAACTCAATGCATTCTTCCAATGTTAAGGAAAAGAGCAAAAAGATATCTGAATCAAGAAATTCAAAACAGATGAAAGTAAATGAAATGTCTCAAAGAAAATCAGCAAAAATCACCGCTGGCACACATACAAAAGAGGAAGGGCTCGGTTTGCAATATTGTGTCTGGCATCTTATCCATTTTCACCTTGCACTGTGCTTCCTGTTGGCGGCTTTGATCTAGATCTGAGCCTCCAGATGAATAGCATGGTGTTCCTTATTCTAACCACATCATAATTAGATTTGAGATAGCACATACAAGGGATGGGAGCTTCACAAATAAAAAATGAAAGTATTAGGCAGAATCAAAACCACACTAAAATATAAGTTTTCTGTCTACTTTAAGAGAGGTATCCATAGAGCAATTGAAGAAAGATATCAAATTACTTGAAATCCTGGAAATCAATATGGTAACAGGATACAGACAGATTTTCTTCCTGAATGAACATGAACTCAAAGACAGAAGACAACAGTGGGAACACCTGACATCGTTTTGAAAAGAAGGATTACATTTTTCCCTGGTTTAATTTTAGGCTACTTCATCCTTTCTCTATTGTTTTTAGTATGTGATTTGGTTTATTGTTTGTTTTATACTCTTCTCCGTATTATTGTTCTGTTCTTTGCCTCTATCTCATTTCCAAGACAAGAGAAACTCATCTGGACACAGTGTTATTTCTATCTTTCCATCCTAGAGACCCAATAAACACACCAAACTATTTAGAGATGGGAGGCAAAATGAAACACTGTGGAAGAAGATTGGGCTATAAACTTCTAGATTAAGAAGGCAGGCAAGGACTGACTGACAAGAAGTAGAGCATCTTTCTGTTATGTTTCGCAATGAATTTGAGGTCTCTGAGGAAGACAGGAAAGAATATTGTTGGCTTAGCAGGAGTCTTGGAGAAGACATAGTGTCTGGCACATTGGCTGCCTTGAACAAGAAAGCTATATATGCCATTATTTCTCCCTGACATTTTAGCCATGCAGTGCCTCCTGACTGCACAGACACTGTGCCTTTTGTTTTTGAATAATTTATAATTAATTACCTGTAACTAAGCAGATTGACTCAAAAACTTTTTTACTGTTTAAGATTAAAGATGATAAGTAAAATTGATAAGTTCAGGGGAAAAAAGTTACAAAGAAAGAAACAGAGGTGAGAAAATAGGAAAGAGAAATTAATACTACAAAGATATCCAATATTTCCTCCACTTGGGAAAAAATGTTGCCCAAAGCATATGCGCTCTCTTCAAATAAATTGTGTGCTTTTAAAAGTAACGCAAATAGCATTCTTGGAGTAAGAAGAAGAAAAGAGCGTTTCTGCCAGTTCACCATCTTACAGAACTGCTCTTTTATTCTTTTTACCTCAAGAGAAGGTTAGAAATAAAGTATATAAAAAAGGTTGGGATGTGATGAATACTTCCCACAAAATGTAACAGGACCAAATTTGATGTGGTAGGACAATCCAGTAGGAAAAAGATCAAACCTCAAAATTACCTAGATGTGATAGAATGTGCACATGCAGCAGCAGAGCAGAAGGGTTTTGTCAGCTCAGAGCTTTCCCAAAAAGAGACCTGGGTCAAGAGACTGTGCAGTTCTGAGATAGATGGGGGACAGGCAGTGGAAATAGTTCAGGGTAACCACCCTAGAATCTCTCAGAAGATGTTTAGCAGCTTAGAAAGTTACAGCTTTAGTTTGACAAGATTCCTTCTATTAGGTGCAAGCAAATAAAAGATTGAACTTGACTGGATCTCACTGTCTCAATTTTGGCTTGGGCCTGACATCAGGTCAGAAAAAAACAGCTCCTATTGTATTCCTATTGGAGAGTATTCCAATAGAAGAGACAATTGTATTCCTATTGGAGAGACAATTAGACAGTAGCTCCAAATGCTGCTTTGTGATTTCCTCATCCAGCCCCTCTCCTTCTGGCTACATGAACAACAGTGAGGCCTATATAGCTTTCCCTATGCTCTTCAACACACATAGATACAATTTGAGCAGAGGGAAGAAATATATAAACACAGATGCAACCTCTAGCACCCTATCATGATTAGACTCACGTAGAGGCAAACCATATGCAGTCACTTTAATTAGATTTGGAGACAAAGGGTATATGCGCACCACACCCCAAGTTATTTGGTTACAAAGAAACAACTACACGTACCTTTGATGACCATTGAGTGTCAAGAGATTAGGAAGAATTCAGAAACCATGCTTTTCCTATCTTATTTAAGTCTTGCTATGTTGCCCAATGCAATGAAATTATGCAGAAGATGTAGAGTGGCTGCTTTCCTTCTTCTCTGCCTTGTAATATAAAAATATGTTGCTTTTCAAAAGCCCACCTTTACTTTGAATATATTTAGAATGAAAAAAGAGGTTCTTGGGGTGAGAATGTCGGATAACAAGCCTACGGGATTTTATAATATTACTGTAATATTAGCAGTTTCTAGTATTATATCAAGAGTCCTACCTGGTATAAACTGCTTTCTGAGATGAATAGGCCTGAATAAATGTGGTGTGGTTTCCCTGATCAACCACAGTGATTGTTGCTAAACAATTTATTGCTTGGAGAAGCCAGTCCCAGCTCTGCAGGTTAATTAATTATTTAATAGATTTATATCCAATGTGAGTCACAGTAATTTATTAATATTTTAAAAATCCAAAGGAAAAACAAATCAAGAAAATAACAATGAATAGCTAATATCCACATAGGGGCTGTGGGTGAGGTGAGGGTGAGATGGAATAAGAAAAGCAGTCACACACCATTGAAGCCATATAGTAAAATGGGGTTATAAATCCTCTGTCCCAAAGCCTGCTGAAAAACACAACAGTGTGAATTTCAGAGAATGGTGTCAGAATTTCAGAGAATAGTGTCAGCTACATCTTTAGTAAAGAGAGTGATTCACAATCATCAGAATCCATAAGCACATTGTTATGACTTTACTCATAAGAAAAAAAACAAATGAGAAGTAAAATGGAATGTAAATAAACGAGACACATGGCTTATGTGTGAATGTCACTGTGATTCTTAGGGAATCCATCATCCTCATCATGAGATCATTCTTTATACACTGATTCCAGCCTTTCTTGACTCAGATGACATAAAGAAATAGAATTAGGTGTCCGAAATGTCAAAACGTAGAGTGATTTCTCTTTATATATCCTAATAATGCCATCAGTATAGATGTCAAACAGTCCTGAAGAAAGAAGGCAGCCTAATAGAACTCCACAATTTGTCATGAGGCCAAAGAATGGTTAAACAAGGCTATCTTCTGAACTTGGTTCTACAAGTACGACACTGCAGCACTGGGTCCTTTATTCACGAACTACAGAACAGAAGGATATTGTAGTTAATAGTATCAGTTTGAGAGGTCAAGGAGAAACAATAAAGTTGCAATCCCACTGATGTTGAGCTATCAAGCTGATGGAAACTGAATCAGTCTCATAACCTGACATATCTCCAGACTGATATGGTTCCAAGTAAGCAGATATTTTTCCAGGAGCATCTGAATTTACAGAGCCATTGACTCATCAAGGACCTTTACTACAAATGAGGGCATGAATGCCTCATGAATTGAACTGATGTCATATTAAACATGTCCCACATTTGACAATCATCCCGAACTCCCAAGCAGCTCTCATGTTGAAGTTTCTAAAGAATGTCATAATTTTATTTCCACGTATTGTCCCTGAAATTACCTCCATCAACAGAGACAATCTCCATTATATCTCCATTGTAATCTAGTATTAGACAAATCCTTGGGGTGGATGATAGATTTCCCATGAATCATAGTCCCTTCCGTCCCCCATATATAAATTTTGCTTTTCATTTATTCATATTCCTTTTGCTTTTCAGTTGTTTTTTCCTTAGTAAGTAAACTCATGTGCTTAATCACTGTTACGCATTCTAGTGAGGTGAGTCTACTCTATCAAGTATAAAAACCTTGATAAAACATGGTAAAAATGATATGAAATAGATTATCACCAGCAGCTTCATATAGGTGTTAAGCAATGGAAGGAAAGTTTTGAGTCCTTGCCAATAGGGTTTTGTCACAATGCTCTTGTTAGAAATTATTTTCTGACTACTTATCGTGGATAACTACAAGAACTACTTTGTACTGGCTGCAACTTTAAACAGATTTTACAGACCTGATTGAGCAAAAAGGAACTTTCTGAGAGTAAGTATGCATTGCATTGTTTGCACACATGCACATACACACAATTAAAAATATGCAGCACCTCATTTCATATGGTAAAGTGCAAAACTGTAGGAGTAGCCAGTTTGGCTCCATTTTTCTCAGCTGTTAAGTGGGCAGTGCTTGATTATTCTTGCTGCCTAAGCCAGACTGGTCATGGAGGAAAGTTACCAGTGGTCAGAAGGGATGGAGTATGTTCACAGCAGGCTACAACAACACATAGGAGCTGGGCAGATTCCAGCACCACAGAATTACTACATAATATGCATATAGTAAAGTTTGCACTGGGAGAAGATGCAAGATATCATTGTAACACTGAACCAGATAAATCTGAAGTTAAGCAACGTTTTAAGCTGTGGCTTGGAATGAAAGAAAGGTTGCAATTTGAGGAAGTATCCTGAAATAATATAGATTTCAAGGTGAAATTGTGGAATGTTTTGATGTGCCATCTGGGAGACATAATACATCTATTTTGAGTACCCCCACTTCCTCAAACTATTTTCTGTGTTAGCCCCACTTCCTTTAGAACACAACACTGTTTTTCTGTGCCTTTAGAAGTTAACACCTTTTAAAGGCCATTGCTTTGTGGCTTGTTCAAGAAACCATGCCTAAACATTTTAGCGTGGCATTATATATGAATAACAATGACTGCCTTGCCAAATCACTCTTTTTTTGTCCTTGGCTGCAGTAGATGATCTTGGTTATAGTTAAAAACAAAATAGATCCTTAAATGAAATCAGTGCATCCTTGTCCTAATCCTTGACTCAATAAAAGTGTTTAATTATAGACATAAGTCTCATTTGACAAAAGTGCTCAATCCTGCAGATACCTCTGAATACTCTAAGCATATCTCTTTGTTAAGTTAAAATAGACTCATACATTAGCTTTCATAACGGATTCCTTGATGCACACTTTTTTCAATGAATTATTGTCCTGCACACTGTTCTGAAAAACTCAAAATCTTATTCTTTCTATCTGAAGAATAAAAGAATTAGCCATACTCAGAAGGCATTAGAAATGTAATGATCCATGATCATTCAGAGTCACCTGGGCAACATGGGCAGCATTGAAGTTTAATAATAAACAAACAAACCATTCCATAATTATTCTATATTAGTGTGGAAGAAAACCAAGTTGCAATTACATAATAGAAAAAATAGATTAGCCAAATAAATTGTTTCCTCTCTTGGATGTTCTCATAGTCACTGATCTGATGGCTACTGTTGTGTATTCTGCATTGTGGAAACCATGCATCCAGGATGCTTGAACACCGTCATCAAATTCTATATATTCAAAGAATTCTATGAACCCTAAGCAATGAGTTCACAAGAGTTCAGACAAAGTATCCTATGATCTTTTAAAGTTTAAAGCAACTTTTAAAATTAGATCACTTTACCTCTTTAGTAACATTCTATTTCACTTGCTTGTGGATTTACTCCGATTCTCTTGAGGATTTTTTTCTTCCTACTCTCCCTTTTATGGCTTCCCTCCATGTATGCTGTCTCAAGTTTTAATTATTAGCATATATCATTATAA
>JANHFL010003814.1:78424-101443 GCA_032468155.1 Oxyrhabdium leporinum | reverse complement strand
AAACACCTGCAAACCCCCAGCAGCCCACCCCTGGTAGCTATATAATGATGGAGTGTGCTTTAGAGAATTGTAACATTTTACTTTAGCAGTTATCTCTTTGTTTTATATTTTCATGGGATGCAAGTTAAGTTTGACTTCATTAATGAAGGGGTTCTCTGTGTGACTGTATCTTTCCTTCTCCACAGATGAAATTGCTTTATTTACTATGCAAGGATGCTATGAAGAATCTCAGAAACTTCCGTTGACTTCTTCTGTTCCGCTTGAATTTCAATGTGTCAAGTGTAAAGAATCTGCCCTAAAAGTTGAATTACTAAAGAATCTGTGCGGCACAAATTCTGTATGTTTTTAAGGCACATTTTAATTCAGAAATCAAAACAAACCTATTTCAATTATTTGTCCTTTAGCGTACATTTATTTTGAATAAAAATATAGAGGCAGGACCTCCACCAACTACTTCTAGGGACATCTATCAATTATTGGAGCTGGTTAACACCTATTATAACACTGATAGGTACACTTGTGATCTTTCTCATGATCCTTTATTTCCATATGTATAGAAGATGTTAGCAGAAAACCTTGCCATGTTGGTGTTTGTGTGTGCATACACACATTAATACTAGTATGCATCTTCCAAATGTGTAAATGTGCAGACAGATTCAGTTAGCAGTCACCCCACTCTGTGTTCAAGAAAAATGCTAAGTATCTAGCCTGCATTCTAGTTCATTGGAACAAGAGGAAGTGGGTGCTGTCAACAAAGAAATAGCAGCAGCAACAAAGAAAGAGCATCACCTGCTCTTATTGTGAATATTTCCAAAATGTTTCCTTTGTTAATTATTGTTAATTATTGATATATAACATGGTCTTGATACAACCGCCTCATAAATACATTAGACAGCTATTTCTAACAACACAGCTTCATGAGCCAATAGAAGATTGCTAATTAATTAATTCAATTTACTACAACTATCCAATGCTCCCTGGCTGACATACAACTCCCCCGCTCATAAAAATAGATAAATCATAAAAGCACATAAGCTTCTTTATTTTCCAATCAATGCAATAATATACTGGATTCTGGATTTAAAGTTGAGCTTGCCTAACATACAGGATCTAAAGGTTGAATCATGGCAACTGAGTTATTTTTTGCTTTTTGCTAGTCTGAGACATTTTGCTGTTCATCCAAGCAGCTTCATATGAGCAGTGAAACATCTCAGACTAGCAAACAACAAAAAATTAGCCCAATTGCCATGATTCAATTTTTAGACACTTTTGCAATGCATTTTGGGAAGAAAACCGTTGAAGTTGATGTGGCAAGTGTTGGTACATTCCAACAACTCTCTGCCTAACTAATTTTCTCTGACTGATGAAGCTGCTTGGATGAGCAGCGAAATGTCTCAGACTAGCAAAAAAGTTATCAAATTTAAAAAAATATATAGTCCACTTACCTTGATTCAACCTTCAGACATGTTTGCCTGGATGATTGGGAGTCTTCATTGACTAACATAACGTAGTTCCTGATTAAAAAATAATAATCCAGGATTTTTGAATCAACATTATAGCCAATGGAAATATGTTCTGTAATTAAACTGAAGGTGCTCTTGTTTTAATAGCTGTTGCTGTGTGTTAATACAACAAATTAACACTGCAATCCTTTACATATTTACCTAGCAGAAAGTTCCACTGAGTTAAAGATTGCAGGTTTGTAACAGTTAAGGCTGTGTATTAATCTGTTCTATCTCTTAGTGTTTTTCAGGTAGAAGCACAGATAAAACTGTTTGTCTTACTTTACCTCTGGATTCAATCTCTGTGGAAAAAGAAGTCACTATAGCCCAGGTAAATACTGTTTCATGGTGGAATATGGAAAATCTTTAATATCTTTTAAAAGATTAAAAACTTAATTTTATATTGCAAAAAAGAGAGTGGCTTAATATGTTATTGTGAATTAAACATGTAAATTAACTTGTAAGATAACAAATGTAGAGGACTAATCTCATCTTTAAACAATGGAACTTTACATTTTGTGGATTCCAGTCACCCCAGCTATTCTGCCAATGGAAAGGGATGTTTGAAATAGTTCAACAATATCTGAGGAGGGCACACCTCCCCCCCCCCACACACACATTGGACAATGTCGGAACTGCCAAAAGGTCTCCAGTTCTTCAGAGAAAGGTTTTTTAGAGATACTAATAATTTTTTGACTCTGAAGACATGCACTCAGTTGTGACTTCCAGTTCCTCAAGATTCCTCAAGTAAAGTAAGGAAAATGTTACTATGCAGACCTGTAGATGAAATATTACAAACAGGCAAGATAAAATTGTTATGCAGGTATTTACAATCAGTCCCTTACAACTAGTCGACTATTCAAAGTTACAATGGACCACACCCCCAGTCACGTGACTGCATTTCAGACAGTTGGCAACAGGCACACATTTATAGCCTTTGCATTATCCCACGGTCATTTAACCACAATTTACAAAGTTGTTGTTTTGCCAGAAACTGACCTTTACTTCTAGTGTTTGGAAAAAACAACTCATAGTAAACAATGAGTTCTCTTAATGCCTACTGCAAGAAAAGGCTGTAAAATTGGGTCAGTCACATAGATGATCTGCTTTATGACTGTCAGACTTACAATGATGAGCAGGCTCCAGTATGGTTATAAGTCAAGGACTACATGTGCTTTGGCACTTGCATAAAATGTGAGGTATCAAAAATTTTAAACATGTAGGACACGAGTGTCAAACTTGCCACATCGCATTGCTGTCACATGACATTTCACATTGTTTTTCCTATTTGCGGTGCTGGGGTGGGCATGGCCTACCCTGCCCAAGAGCCGCCAGTTTGACACCCCTGATGTAGGAAGATGTCCGCAATGTCACCCAACATGAAGAAATTATGTGGGATGATGTCACAGAAATCATGTCATTGGCTCCATTTAAAAATCTTCTTCGTTTGCTTATTGGATAAGTAGAAGAAGAAACCAGCAATAAAGATTATTTTTTATGGCATTTTTTTTTAAACTTCAAGAAGATTTTGAAATATAAAAATTATTTTGTTTTTGTGATTTGCCTGTTATTATTTAGCATGATGAGAACATGACAAACAGAAGTAAACATATACACTTCATACACAATTACAATCCATGTAATTATTCACAAACCTTTTATGGGGGCATGGCAGAAGCCTCATAAGTGGATGTCCAATTTAGCTATCTAGGCAATCTGGTGTTGCTTCATGCAGGTCTTCTAAGGAACCAGAGAATGTATGGGCACTCTGGAACAATATGCGTAATATTTTAATGTTTGTCTGTCATGTTTAATTTGTCCACCATGTAGGTCTATTATGAACTTTAGATTAAATTCAGTGGATCACAGAACTTGGGCAAACAAAAATCCTAATTAGAGAAGGTATAGTTGCTTGACTTGCCTGATTTATGGGACTACATTCCTGGTCATGCTAATTAAAACTTAATTCTGCTAGAGCTTCATATTGTCTTCTCACTGCCAATTGATGTTCATAGTTATGTTTTGCCAATATTCTACTCTTTTGTCCTACAGAGTATTTTTTTTGCAGTCCATACATTGCATTTTTGAGAGCTAGATTGATATACTAGATAAGGAAACAGGTTAGAAACCAGGAGACTGTGAATTCTTATCCTGCTCTAGGCACAAAACTGAGCCAGTCACACACATACTCAATTCTAGGAAAGAGGCAGTGACAAACCACTTCTGAAAAAACCTTGCCCAGAAAATTGCAGGATGTCACCAGGCAGTTGCCTGGAGTCAAAAAATAAGTCAAAGCTCCAAACAAAGAAAACATATTTTGTAAATCATTTTGGGTTTGCCATTTGATTTTCAGGTTTGCCAAGATTGTTTTGAAGAGATTTTGTTGCTTTGTGGGTCATAGTGATGCCAGGAGCTTGTAGCGTGATGAGATGTTTATGAGATGTTTTTCTTTGATATATAGAAGAATAATCATTTTAAGAGGATTGTGATGGTTGTGCTATAGTTGACTGGTGTATGGATTGACTCTTTTCCATGAAGTTCATTGTGTTTAAAAATATCTAGTCCTGTTTTCTGGAATTCCAAATATAATTGTACATGTGTGAAGGAGGGAGCAAGGGAATATGTAGGTGAATATAGAAATTAATGACTTTTCCATAAAAATGTCAGACAACGATCTCAAAAAGTCTCTTTCAAATAAATCATAATTAATTTTCAATTAAACAATATTTATTTTAACAAATTATTAACAATATTTTTATCTCTAGGATAAATCAATTGACTTATGTGTAAAGGTAAAAGAATGGTAAGAGAAAATACTTTAATTTATTGATTGACAATGGATCATCAAGCTGGATCTTAACTAGATTTTTTCCATAATGATCTGTCCCTAACCTGGCTTTTTGATCTTGGAATGATTTTTGTGCATGATGCAATATTCTCTGCTGCCTCCACTATCATCTAAGGTGTTTCAGTCCTATGACTGGATTAAAATGGGAGTGTGATTTTGCTTGAGATTCTTTTCCATATTACTGGATATTATTATAGTGTCTTTCTAAAGTAATCATAACAGTGATATTTTATTTCTTTCATCATGGACTAAATGCAAGGCAAAAAGAGCTTGATGTACGTTTAGACTACAAACTGTGTCCAGATGAACAAGTATTTATACAGAAGAGGAAGAAAATTGTAGCAGCTGCCCTGAAAAGGGTTCTTTGTATGGACAATGATTTGCAAGATAATGAGGTATGTAAAGCATAACATTACAATTCAGTATGGAAAATTAAGATTTAGTTTCCCATTAATTATCTAGACCTCTTGCAAACCTAAGCATAGATGCAAGAGTTATGCAGATTTGGAAGTAGGATGGGGAAGACTGATAAATGAATACATTCATAATTTATCAAGGTTAGACACAGAAATATTTTTCCATCACATTATGTCTTGGGCAACATTTTCACAACATATGGGCAGACTTAACCATAGTTTCAGCTAGGAAATTATGAGTATCCTAGACCTAGACTAAGCCAAGTCCAAAACCTCCCCAAAATTCCTGGAAGTCTGGAACTCAGACAAATCAGCCATCAAAAGGTAGGATACATAGTGATAAACTAAACTATATACCATTCAAAAGAGATAATCAAAAAGCCAAAAAGGAAACAAAAACCTAGACCTAGACACCTCCTTACCAGCAATCTATACCCATATGAGCAGAGATTAACACCAAAAATAACATTAGACCAACAATCAGTAAGCAAACAAGACCACAATCAAGTAATTACCAACTAAGACAAACAAGGTAATAGTAAGCAGTAACCCAATCAAGGAATCACCAAGACCACTCCCACCTGACAAAGCAAGTATATAAAATGATAGCAAACCCAACTCTCTGCTAGCACAGATGATGTTACCTAGTGTGGTAATGAAGCACCTGCAAAAAAGCAACCAAGCTCAGGGAGCTCCAAGGACCCCACAGCTTGAGTTATTATTATTTATTTAGAAAAAAATAAATCTTGGATTATTTTTTCTCCAATTTTGATTTGTGAAGTTACTTGGCTATTCTTATTTGCTCCTTTTTATCATTGATAAAATGAAGTTTTTCACTTCATTGGGCTTTATTTGTTGAACAGGTACCTGTGGTGGCTATTATGGCCACAGGAGGTGGAGCCCGGGCATTTACAGCTTTACATGGCCATTTACTTGGTCTTCAGAAACTGAATCTCTTAGACTGTCTCATGTACATTTCTGGATCTTCTGGTTCTACTTGGTAAGAAGGATATAAGCAAAGGGTTTTTTGGGTTGGGTTTTTTTTAACCCCTCTATCTATCATGTATTCTGACAATCAGAGTTGTCTTATGGCGAGATGGGTGGCCAGAAATATAATGAATCAATAAAATCAGTAAATAAATACATTTACATTGGCTGTTCATATTGGCTCTTGCTAATAATCACAATCTTTTAAATGTCACTCTAATTTAATGACGAAATGGGAAAGATGGGCAGAATTCATATATTATGTATGTATGTATGTATGTATGTATGTATGTATGTATGTATGTATGTATTTATTTATTTATTTATTTATTTAAAACATTCCTATATCTGCCCATTTTTTAACCAACTAAGTGACCCCTAATCAAAAGTAAAAGCGATGTATGAAATTGTATTAAAAATATAAAACTAAATAGATTAAAGCATGCTAGGGATTGCCACGGAAAAGCCATGCTTCCTACCTCCCATCCAATGGTAATATTTAAGTGAAGTATCTGACCTGGTAATTTTAAAAAAATACAATAAAATTAAGCAAAAAATCTGTTTACTCCCTGTGTACAGAATAAGGATCATATTAACTGCTTTGATTCAAGGAAAACAAATGGAATTGTGTGAGCATACACAGGGGGCAGTTCTCATTCATTAAATTCACCAATTGGCTTTGGGTAGGCTTCTGTTTAACAGTTTGGATGGAAGTGTGATTTAAGCTTTGGAGGAAAGTGCAGGTTACCAGGATGAAATATCCAAATATGCAGTAAATAGATAAATTGCATAACCCAGTTGGAAAGTTCTGTTCTTAGTTTTGTTTTAAATTGGAATGCCTTTTGTCGAGTCCAAGAATGACACATGATGATTCCTCCAAGCTGAGTCCTTTATTCTTTCATATCTATAGATAAAATCTTGCCAAACTGAGCACTTTGCATATACCATATACTCTGTGAACTATTAGGGAGGGGTCATCTTCATCCTCTTTCTCTCATTTATAAGATCTGCACTGAGTTGCCTCTTACTCCTCTGGAATGTAGCCCCTAGGGATCCACCTCATTACTATATTCCGCCACACTTTTCCTGCCTTCCTGGTCTGGTCATATTTTTAAAAATCATCTTTGGCAGATTAGCAATAATTTCCCATGATAACTCAAAGCAGAGGAAAAAATGTACAAGCTTGACAACGACTTTTCAAAATTTCTTTTGGCTGACTGGGCCAAAAATGTGTATCTGCATTTCTTGCATAGGCTGAATTAATTGTGGTCGGTTCTGCTTATTTTCACTATTATTAAATATTTTTCCTATTTAAAAGTATTTTGGCAGGAAAAACCTAAAGCTGCATCACAATTCTTCTTCTTCTTTTTTTAACAGTTTTTAAATTAGCATGATGGTTAAGTGTTTAAATACGAAATAATATTAAATTAGGTTAATAACCCTTAATATAATTTAGGGAATTGTAACTCTCATTATCAAGCTGTGGTTTTTTTTGGGTAGGACACTTTCAAATCTGTATGAAGAACCTGGTTGGTCACAGAAGGATCTTTTGGGACCGATTGCAGAGGCTCGCAAAAACATGTCCAAATGCAAGCTTGACTGCTTTACATTAGACCACTTAAAAGAATATTGTGAAATTCTGAAGCAGCGGGAAAAGGATGGCTACAAAACCTGCATTACTGATCTCTGGGGACTTATCATTGACCAAGCATTAGGAAATGGGGTAATAGATGTTTCTGATTTCTCAATTATGAAAGAGTTCTGATAGAAGCCTGAATATACACACTGAAAGATCAAAGCAATACAGGCAACAGCATAGCCTTATCCTGACATTCAGTTTGAATGTGCAGAGTACAAATCTGGTATGGGGTTGAAGGTACCTGGGCTGATCCCCCCCCTCAAAACTTCACATTCACATTATGCTGCCTCTTCTTCTGACCTCTTCATATCCAATGCAATTCTAAATTCTTCAATGGAATTTACATAGAACATTCCTTATACTTATCATGAAATTCATAACAAGGCAACAGGTGAAGATGTGACATTGGGTGGTAGATCACATGGTGGGCCTCTATATAATTTATGTGTTCAATACATTCAGATCAAATGTCTATGGAGATTCCCAGTCATCCAGGTCATAGTTGTCCCAAAGTTCCTAAATGCATAGCACAACATAGAGAATCAATTTTTTAAAGAAATATAATATTTGATTTGTTGGTGGTGGATTTGTTTTTACCTTTGTTTGTCTAATGATTATATAGGTATGGTTTTTTATAGTTATTTTAATATCCGAGATATACTTTTTCAAGAGGCAAATGGAGTTTCTTGTTTTTCTTCAAAGAAACATCTTTGAAGAAAAACAAGACAGTCCATTTGCCTTTTGAAAAAGTACCTTTAGGACATTCAGATCAAATGCCTAAATATGATGCTTCTCCCTTCCAGCTCTGTTATTCTATTATTTTGTTTTTGAAAAGGACCTCCAAATTCACAGCACAATGAAAATATATTTTGTTGGCAACTCCCCAACTTCTTTGTATACCAAATGTAAAATCCTTATTTGACGTACAAACCCTGACTTCCCTTGATATTTCACTATAACCAGTATCTCAATAGATTAAAAATACTGCAGTATTTTTTTTTCCAATTCTTGAGTTCACATCAGTCTTTCTTTAAAAGCATAACACTGACATAATTATAAAACTTTATCCAATTATAATGGGACTTCTGAGTCTATTTAAGATTTCAGCCTAAGATTCCTGTAGTAACTTTACTGACTTATATATATATATAATCTTCAGGATCACATTTTTTATTTTTAAAACTCATCAAACCCTGTGAACAAGCATTGTGAATATCAATATGCATTCATTGATGTGCTCATTTTCTGCCATTTTACCTTCATAAACTTTCCTAAAAACCCAATACCATAGAAAAGGGAGCACTGTAGATAACTTATCTCAGGTTACTATTAATATATAGAAAGAGAACTGGGAGGGATATACAAATTAATGTATACTGGTATTGGCTTTTTCATAATGAAGTTATGAATTTATGAAATATTCCATGTGGAATATTTAGGGAAACTGCTTTAAGAATGGGAGAAGCTAAATCTTTTAGCTTCTATATAACTGCAAAAATGTGATTTGAGGCAGTATACAATAAAAACAAAAACACAACAAATCACACAATCATATATTGCAGGTTGAACTTGTCTAGCACCGTGGCCCCAATGCCCAAGAGAACATCTACATCATCAAACCTTCCTAAGAGCTAAGAGAGAGAGGGCTGGTTTAATCCCAGGGGAGATAATGGCAAAAGCACACCTCTCAAGTCTCATCGCATTATATTATTTTGAAGAAGTCAGTGGGGAATATCTATTCTGTTGGTCACAGGCAATCTGGCAAATAAAATGGCAGATAATCCCAGTGAGTTGGAGAGGAAGACCCTAGTGCCTTGCCTAGAACTGAATGAATGTGGACGGATCAGATGATATAATTGGGAGAGGACATATTACTAGAATTCTCCAACAGTAGGGTATTTAGGGTTCAAAAGGGGGAGTTAAAATATTGTAGTTATTTTTAAATGATCTTTTAAAGTACTGTTAGCCCCAACTAATGAGCTAAGAGAGGAAGCTAGGTAGAAGAGCCAAGTTTATTGCTACCTTCAGCAATCTGAATATGTTAGATGGAACAGGACCCACCATGTGTAATGTGGTACGTGGAAATGATTTTTGGAGACAGGAGAAAGAGCCACAAACTAGACTACCATCATGTAAAAGATAGCTCAGCTAATAGAAGAGGGACTGTGAGAAGTATTTCAGAAAAGACCCTCCCCCCACTATTTCTAGAGAGGAGAGAAGAGAAATACTTTCAATCTTATAAGATTATGTCAACATAGCCTTACAATAGAAGTAGAGTTAGTCCTCATAGTTGTGCTTCTTATCTGGAACTGAAGAGGCTTCCTGAATGAGAAGCAAAACATTTTCAAAGGAAAAAAAACCAAGAAAATACAGTTGCCTTTTGGAAAAAGCACCTTTGGGACAACCATGACCTGCATGATTGAGAATCTCCTTAGACATTCTTGTCTGGACTAGCTCAAAGGGCTAATACCATGCTATTAATGGGTGATAGTTTACCAAAATGGTTTTCAGAGAAATTTTTGGTGAGTTCTGTTCTTTTCAATGAACCCAGATGAAACGTGAAAGGGATAGAGAAACAATGTGAGAATTTGTTCCAGAAATGAATGAAATATATGAGGAGAATGAAATTAAAATTAGGATTCTTCCGAATCTTTCTAGTTCTGATAGGATTAAACCTATGACATTTTCATGATTTGTTGTTGATTTATTTTTGCAGAGATGTAGCAGCACACTTACCGAGCAGAAGCATGCCGTGAACAATGGTCAGAATCCTTTGCCTATGTATATGGTCCTCAACACCAGGGACAAATATAGCCTTCAAGAATTTAAAGGTAACATTACCCACGTTGATTGGGACTCAACAATAATAAGGGGTTGATCTGCCAGGAAAGGCAAAAATTTATTTCATTTTAATGTGTACCACAGTGGTGCTGTTATTGGTCTAGAGCACAACAAAGGAGTTTCAATGCCATGGTATATATTATTCTCTAAAATGAATGATGAAAGTTATGCCTTGTTCCTTACCTTTTCTTTCTCTTTCCCTCTTGTGAGGTCTTATGAAGAAACGAAGATGTGATGCATTGCTGTAACTTTGTATTGCAAAGCTTCAAAAAACAAGATATCTCTTTACCACTGCCCATTAAAGTGGGGGAAGGGAAGAATAAAAAGTGGAGTCAGAAAATGAGGGGGAAAAGATAGATATGTAAGAAGACTCATGGAATGAGAAATATTAGGGAAAGACTACCCAAGTATCTATCTTTTTTTTTTAGTCCTTGGAGGGGAGCTTTTCAGCCATAACATGGTTGTACGCACTTTTCTCAGAACATAGGATATTTTGAATATATTGATTATTTTTCTCACTTCCTTTTAGCCACTCATTCTTGGATAGAGTAAGGGAAATAATGGATTTTTGGATTTTGGACAATTGCTGGTAGAAATCTGAGATGCTTACTTAGAATATTTAAGTAATTGGGTTGGACAAGAAGGCTTTGAGGTTTTGGTAATTAAGAGAGAAACTGGTGAGCATGAAGAAGCAGCAGAAAGAAATGATTAATTTTAATCATTGTTCTGTCTAAGCGTTCAGTTATTGCAATGATAATGAACAATAGAACTATCTGACACCAAAAAGAAGACTTTGGAGAACATATGCAAATGTAAATCCCAACAGGAGAACAGGGAACATTAATTCAAGAGCCAACTTAAATACCATAGACTCTCATGTAAACTAATAGACAGGATTGTCACCTTCATTCTCTTGAGATTTTCAATTACTAATGACCTGATGGATTAGAGGGGGAAAAAAACCAGTGTGAAGATTAAAAAAGGCAGCCATAAAAGTGATACTGGGCACTTAATCATTGCCTTGTCTTTTCAGTACTATTCAACATTTCATTTCTTCCCATATATTTTGTATACTTAACTTGGTGCAAATGCAGCCCAAAAAAGCAATTAATAAGTATTAAATTTAAAAGGTTAATTTAGTTACATTCAACCATTGCAAAATCATATTTTGCAAAACCAGTATTTCATTTGAACCTGTAACTGATATGATTTTGTTGCAGAGTGGATGGAATTTACTCCTTTTGAGGTTGGATTATTAAAATATGGTGCTTACATTCATGCTGAAGACTATGGAAGCAAATTCTTTATGGGTCGGATGATGAAGAAGCTCCCAGAATCTCAAATCTGCTTCATGAAAGGTGCATTCAAGTGATCTTTACCTGCTGTTGTTGTTTTTTAAAAAAATGCAACCTTCTGAAAAAATAGTTTTCCCGAGGCAATTTACAACTTTCTAAAATAACATCTTGACTTATTAAATATTAAAAATTATTAGTGTTTCTAAACCACTCATACACATTCCATGAAACAGTGCCATTTCTTTTCAGAAATTCTGGTTCCACTTGTCTGAAAGTTGCCAAAAACAAGGTTGAAAACAAAAATCAACAACGTTGATTGTTTTAGGTAGTAATCTAAAGCAATGGGGTGGGGGGCATATGCCCCCCTAGAGAATATAGGATATTTCAAAGGAGCCACAGAAGAAAAACATTGAACAGGGAGGGGCATATTTTGAGGAGGCACAGAAAAGCAAAAATCTATATTGCTCGCTCATTCATTCATTCATTCATTCATTCATTCATTCATTCATTCATTCATTCATTCATTCATTCATCCATTCAATTTCAATAGCTGCCCTTCTCAGTCAATGACTCTTGGCGGCTTACAATTATTACAAACACTGCCTTGTTGATACCAGAAAACACACCAGTTACTATCCCATGTCCATATCCAGTAATGGGGCCTGGACAGGTAGAACACAGAAGGAAAACAAGATCAGAAGGGGGCCACAAGAGAAGGTTGAGAAACACTGCTCCAAAACATTTTCAGTTTCTTCCAATGTTGTACCATAAATTCGACAAGTTGGTACTGTCGCCTGTGATTGTGAACCACAGCAGATCATTTTCAACAGTACGATAGCATCCTGCTTAAGGCAATTCTGTATGGTGCACTCCTTTTGTTCTTTTAATATGCTTTTAAGGAGAAAGCATGAATGAACAGAAAATACTTTCTTTTTCCTTGAGTCTGCCAGTTTCAACAATGATAAAGATAAGTAAAGACTGCCTCCTTCTGGAAGTTATAGTAAAATTTAAATTAGTCACAGGGCTGATTCACATAGTCTATGAACTATTTGCACCACCTCAAATATGAGCCAACCACTGATTATTACTAGGGGAGGAGCACCCTGTATTAACCTCTGCTTTTACTCAGCCCATCATGTGGCAGCTTATACAGTGTTGTCCTGTCCACAATGCTTCACTTCAGCACCTCCACTCTTATACTCTGGAATAGCTCCTCTTCTCTGGACTCTCCTTCATGGCCATTTTTTTTTTACAAATTCAGCAGCAAACAGTAAAAGCTGGACTTTCTTTCTAATCCTCTTCCTCCTGCCAGGTTCATTGATGGATCGGTGAAAGTGCACTTTTAAAAATTCAGCTCAGTTTCAGGTGAAATTGACAAGAATTCTGCTACTTTCCCATTCTAGCCTAAGTGGTAGGGAAAATGGTAAAACTGAAATTTGGGTGCTCCAACACTGGAGGTTTGCCTGAAATGGCATAGGGCACGGGTGTTAAACTCGATTGCATCACGTGACGTCACGTGACATATCACGATGGGTTTTTTTGCCTTTGCTGGGATGGGTGTTGCCTGTGTGTGATGCATCCGGCCGAAGGGCCGCCAGTTTGACATCCCTGGGCTCTCCTGCTTGAACAGGGAATTGGACTAGAAGACCGTCAAGATCCCTCCAATTCTGTTATTCTGTTATGCCAGGGAGGCAAGCAACTAGAGGCTGCATTGTGGAAAAGACTACTCCATCATATTTTATTCAGCATGAAAAGAACCAAAAGAACATTATTACAGTGGTATAAAGAAAGACTTTATAAAAATGTACTGCTTAAAACTCACCCAATTATTTCCCTTTTAAATCCTTCATCAAAGCATATATCCCCCCTATTGTTAACAATTTCTTGCATTATCTGTAATTAAATTCTTCTGATCAGATAGGAAAAACACTGGCAGTGTGTGTGTGTGTGGGGGGGGTGTTGTTCCTCTGTCATTAACAAATCTCCTTCCTTAAAAATAGTGTATCTTTTTTAAAAGCCTGTGTCCTAGGGCTACTCATTAAAATATTGTTGAATAGGCGGCTGGTAGTAAATAGCCCTGGGAAAGAGACAAAAATTGACAGAAATGAAAAAGTTTGGAAACAACTGTTTTTCCCTAATGCCTGTATATAGACTTGTACCTAGTACAAGAAACAACAAGTCCCCATCATCTCTATTTCTATGAAGCAATTGCTCTCCTCTAAAGACACACCCACACTGAACTATGAAAGAACCTAGGGCCCTGCTGTGAAAGCATCCAGTTCGGAGCTCTTCTGCTTTTTAACTTTCTCCTTAATTTTTTTGATTTTGCTGAAGATTTAAAAATTGACTTCAAGAACCAACAATACTGAAGATTCATGCAGAGGAACATATTTCTTCTGTTGCTCTGATTATTAATACGGGTTATGCTGCTCTGGGCAGTTCAACAATGTTTAGCATGATCAATACTTTAATTACTGCTGTTCAGTTCAGAGAGTCAGGTTGATGCCGTGGTTAAGACACCAGGCTAGAAGTCATAAGACTGTGAGTTCTAGTCCTGATTTAGGCATAAAGCCAAAATCTGGGTAATCTGCAGTCAGCCATTCTCTCTCTCATCCCCAGGAAAAAGGCAGTGGCAAACACTACTAGCTCTTGCCAAGAAAACTGCAGGGACTTCTCCAAGGGATTTGCCAGGAACCACTAATGACTCAAAGGCACATTTTTAGTTAATTACTGAAATGAACTAAATGAATGACCAGACTGTTCTTGAAAACTACCAAGTGAAAAAGGCTGAGACATTTTTATTGGCTTCCAAATCTCTTGATAATATTCTTTGATATCTTTGAGACGCCACAAACCTCCGATTTGGGCTTCTTTTCTGCTTTGTACAAATACTAACTTAGCTCCAATTTTTCAAAGAAATATGCAGTGAGCTTGTGCTGGGACCTTTCCTCCACAAAGTCTGTGTTTTATTGCTGAACAATTTCCCATCCAATTTTTAAAAATGTATGTATAGTTTTTATGTTTTAAAGAATTTATTTGTACACTGCCCAGAATTTTTCTGTGAGGAAAATGGGCAGTTTCTAAATCTGTCAAATAAATAAAAGTAAATACAACTTCTTATTCAGCAATCCACATTGTTTCAGAGATTTCCAGCAGCTGAAGTTTAAATTGTTAAAAACCATTCAAAATGGACCCTCTAGGGAACCAGCCTGGGCAAAGTTCATGTGGATGTTTAGGGATCAGCATTTCTGAGGCGGAAGCTTGCTCTGAACCCTTAGAGAGTGAGACATCTTCATGAGAGCCATAGGACTGCAGTCTTAACATTCAGTTAGAACTGTTTAGGAAACAGACCTTTTGATATATACAATTCAGAACTAAACCTGAATATCTTATTAATTCTTTAGGTATGTGGAGTAATGTGTTTTCCTATAACCTCTTGGATGCATGGCATGGAATTGACAGTTCAGAAGATAGTTTTTGGTGCAGCTATACCCAGGACAAAATAAAGCAAATAGGTTAGTAAAATACAAGTCACTTTAAATTTGATTATAGATCTTAATTATTTGGTTTACATAATACCTCTCTAGAGTATCAATTATAGTGATAAAATCCTGGATGTAAATTTCTATTAAGTGAATTCAAAGCAGCTATATTATTGCAAAAAGTTAATTCTAAAATGTAATGAAAAAGACCAATTAACCCACTGAAACAAATTAAATGTCAGTACTTTGCTGGTTTTTGCTATGTTTTCTTTTATTGAACTTCAGATATTTACCAATTTAGATTGATAACTAGAGTAGCCTTTCTGAAAGAAATACTGTAGGATGTTGATAGATACAGGTATACCTCAGTAGATAGATCTCATTCGTATTTCAAAATGTCACTGAATGAATGAAAAAGTTAATAGCTGTACCCTAAAGAGCAATGTTTCCCAACCTTGGTAACTTTAAGCTGTGTGGAGTTCCCTCCCAGAATTTCCCAGTTACCATGCCGGCAGGGGAATTCTGGGAGTTGAAGTACACATCTTAAAGTTATTGAGATTGAGAAACACTGCTATAGAACAACGACAAAAAATAATGATCAACATAACAGTACACTCTCATAAATTCATACTTAAAGCAGTATGCATTTACTTCCCCAGTGCTTCTGAGAAGTGAAGCGGATATCAGTCACCATCCTTCCATAAATCATTTTTGAACAGGTACTGCAGTGAACTGTATGTGTTCATGTACTAAATGATTGATAGATAATATTTATTTCATTCAGTGGCCAGATTAAATAAAACATACAGTATATAAACTAAATAGGCAAAGACAAAACAATCATACAAACTATCCACATAGCCCTGAGAAATTGAAAAAGTCAAATCCCAAAGGTCCTTTTTTAAAGAGGCAACTGGACTTTCTTGTTTTTCTTTGAAGACATTTCACTTCTCATCCAAGATTCTTGAGCTGAAGGAGCTTCTTGGATGATAAGCGAAATGTCTTCAAACAAAAGCAAGAAAGTCCAGTTGCATCTTGAAAAAAGCACCTTTGGGACAGCCATGACCTGGATGACTGAGAATCTTCATAGACATTTAGCTATGCATGTTGGAAAAGGTGAAATATTTGAAAAGGTGAATATCTGTCTAAAGTATTAAAATTATTAATAAACAATAAGTATTTCAATCCTGAAGATATAATAATGGGATACAAGGGTATCAATCATGTGTGACAATAAGTTTGTGCACATTCATAGCAGCTATATAGAATTTTATTACATTATGGGTGATAGCACTTCTCTTGTCCGATAAAAAAAATTGCCATGGAATTCTTTGGGATAGTTTGATGCATGTAGAAAGACAGGGAAGATAAGTCTTCTTCAGATATTATTGTAGAATGATCAATGCAGAATAGATTCAATTATTCATCGTCACAATGACAGGTTCTGTTAATATGAGGAGTTTATTGATTCTCCCATATAAAAGTACTGAAGGTAAACTATTACATCTGAGTCTGAAGAAGAATCTTTGCTGGGCTGGAAAGATGAGTGAGTTGATGTAGCTGACTGATTTTCATGTAATATGGTTAATCCAAGTTCAGAGATAATTTGGGATGAGTCCTCTTTCCATGTCAAAAACTCTTTCTTTAATGACTCTCGTAGCCTGAGTGAAATAAAAAAAATATAGGGAAACAAGGGAGATGCCATATGATGAAAGTTGTTTATATATTGCTTGAATCCATGAGGTCTCAAATTCATCTGAGAGAAGAGATGGACTCAGCCCAGCTGAAAAATAATGGATTTAACCTAACAATTAAATGTTATTAAACATTCTGTAACCTCCATCTTCATCTGCTCAAATTCTAATCTTAGATTTGCATTAGATATGCATTTTGGAACTTGGAACACTGTTCTTATCAACTTAGTTTGGATAGTTTCCATCTGGGTATTGTTTAGAAAGGGGCTTAGCTGGGAGCCAGTGATTTTGCTGTGAATAATTTGAGAAATGTAAGGGATACATTCTCCACTTCTTGTATGGAAGAATGTGTGAGCTCCGTGTCCTTGAGTTTTAAAAGGCAATCTAAATATTTGAAAACTCTCACCTGCTCAATTTTTGCCCTTCTATTGCATAGTGAAACTTACTGCATTTTCTCTTTTTTAGGAAATACCATTTTTTTGGTCTTCTGGAAGTTTAGAACAAAGTGATTTTCACTACAGTAGCACACAAAGCTTTTGAGTGTGTATCAAAAACCAGCCAGAGACCTCGAAATAATGGCTATGTCATTTGCATAAAGCAGAAGTAGAACATGCATTTCTGTTATTCTAGGCAGATGGAAGTTTGGATCTGAGAGTTGTTTTGCTAATAAGTTAACCCACAAGGAAAACAGAAAGAGAGAGTTAAAATGACTCTACTGTGCACAGAGATTAGGTCTGAAATTAGACTCTTGTGGATTGAATTTTATTTTGATTCATAAGAATAGCGTCTTGATATAAGTCATGGATTAGGAACAATCAATGATTGAATTAACTTCAATCAATGTCCAATCCCCTTAGTTTTCCCATAGAAAGGGTCTTGAGATTGAGTACATTGCTGACTTGAAGACAGCAAAAGCCATGAACAGAGAAATTCAAATCATCTACTGTATTTCTCAATCAGTTTAATCAATATCATTATACAAGGATGAGCTCTAATGTCAAATAGCCAGCTCTGTATCATACCTGATTACACCCATCATTCACCAGCTGTGTGGACAGCTGCATGTGTGTGAATGTGCAGGAGTTTTATTCCACATATAGTCAGTGACTAGCCTACCTATTATATTAAATCTATATTAATGAGCATATGAAAAGAATATCTGTGTTGCATTTATTTATATGTATGACTATGTATGTTTGTATGTATGTATATTTATATGTATATATGTGTATATATGCACAGATATACATAGACACATACAGGCACACAATCTCTGTCTCTCCTTCCCTCCCTGTCCGCATCCCCCTGCACAAGATATACCAAAAGTTGAGCTCTATAGACCAATCGCAATATGTTTTACTCTTTTCCCCCCACAGAAAATGCTACTGTATTAAGCAATGTTCAAAGGTCAAGTAACAAGACTATTTAGAAAAAAATGAAAACCAATTCAAAACATTTTTAATATACAGTAATGAATATAATAAATTTTCAATGGGGCTTGGCTTTTGGTATACTCTGCAGTGATAATCCATGACAAAAATCTTGCAATATACATTAGTCTATCTTTTCCTCTTAGTGTCTGCTGCACTAAATTAACCTGTGTATCTTCTGTTTTTCAGAAGAAAAACCACCTCTGCCACCAGTAGCAGAAGCAGTGAATACTTACCTGGTCATGCCTACACATAAGATTATGAAGATAATTCGTGAAGTCATAACAGAGCGTGTATCAACATCAGAGGTCTACAATTTCTTAAATGGATTCCAGTTAAACAATGGATATCTAGAGAATAAAAATTTTTATATATGGACAGGTACATGATAAATGCTAAGAAAATTTGTATCTGTTTGTTCATTAACTTGATGACCTAATTTTTAAAAAATGCAAGTGTTAATGCTAAAATATAGTTAGTAAGATGTATAAAATTGGATATATCTCTCCCTTGAAAATAGCAATTGTCAAATAAACTACAATGGCCGGATTCCCCAAAAAAACAAACTATATTAACAACTTTGCACAATAGCCACTAAAATATAGCACAAAATAGTCCAAAATAGCCAAGAGACTCATGAGTTTACAATCTGGCCCAGTTATATTATTGGAATGTGATTTGGATAATTTTAATTCCACAATATTTTAAATGAACAATAAAAAATATCACTAAGGGTATTTGCAAGAAATGAAGAATAAGAATTGGGGTATCACATACTACTTGGTAAGATTTTTTAAGGAATTTTAACCATAGTTCTCTTTTGAGACTAATTTAACAAAAATTCTTTTTCACATTTACAGTACACCACAGAGAATGTTTTTAAAAGTTGATAGTTAATTTTATTATGTTGAAAGTATATTATGGGTGATATTGATTTGTCTGCTTTTGCCCATTTTTGTTTAATTTCTATATATTTATTAATATAGTACCTTGTTTCTCAGAAAACATAACCCAGCCCAATAATAAGCCCAACCCTACTTTTTTGGGGGTGGACCTAATATTACTCCTACTCTGAAAATAAGCCTGGGGGGATGGGCATGACCAGCATGAGTAGTGGTGTGGGCGTGGGGGGAGGGCAACTGTCTGGCTGCAGCTGCAGCCCGCTGGCCCCTTGGGGCAGTGTTTGCCAAAAAGCCTCCATTCTGAATGCTGAAATTTCAGAATGGAGGCTTCTTGACGAACGGGAGGAAAATGGGAAGGGGGGATTTTCCCGCCTGTCATCGATTCCTCAAGCTCAGAACAGACTGAGAGAAGGATGGCAGGCAGGAAAGTCCCCCCCTCCCCATTTTCCTCTCATTCATCAAAAAGCCTCCATTCCGAAACTTCAGTGTTTGGAATGGAAGCTTTTGAAGAACGGGAGGAAAATTGGAAGGAGGGATTTTCCTGCCTGTCATTGATTCCTCAAGGTCAGAACAGACTGAGGGAAGGCTGGCAGGCAGGAAAATTCCTCCTCCCCATTTTCCTCCTGTTTACCAAAAAGCCTCCATTCCAAACGCTGAAGGTTTGGAAAGGAGGGCAACGGTGCATCCATGGTGCGTCCAGCTCACCGAGTCTGGCATGCTGCATGTCAAAAAAAGTAAGACCACCTTGAAAATAAGCCCAAGTGCTTATTTTCAAGTCTAAAAAGAAAATAAGACTCGGTCTTATTTTCTGAGAAACAAGGTATTACAAAGATCAATATGGTTTAAATTTGAATTCCTGAGATATATTCACTGGCAATCTCTCAATATTATGGAAATATTGGTCAATATCATTCCATGTGGTCAAGGTTTAATGTTCAGTGCAAAATTAGATTGAATGAAGCATGTGTTTTGTTCTCTTTATTTTCTGGTTTTAGTTCCCCTGTCCCCCTTTTTTCTTACCTTCTTTTTCTTTCTCTTGTTTTATTTATTAAAGCAAATATGTTGGCAGTAAATCAGTTGCTTCCTTGTTTCATACTGGTCAGATGTTCCTCAGTTGCTACTTCATTCTTGTTTCACACTGGCAATTTTCAGTGCAACAGCGCTTTCAGAAGAACATTTAGTTATTAAGGTTTCTCTTGCATCAAATATAAACGGAGAACAAGCTGCTTCAAACAACATCCCACACTCCACAAGTTACGGTTTCTGAATGTGGAAATGTAATGTGCCATGTGTCCTAAAGGAAACTACTTTTTGAAGCTATGAGCTGCTAATGAAAATGCTTGCCTTTCAGATACTGTACTGGACACTTTTCCTAACCAGCTGATGGCTCCGTTGGAATATCTGAGCCTTGTAGATACAGCTGCCTTGACAGACAACAGCTATGCACCACTGATGAAACCAGAAAGAAAAGTGGATGTCATTATACATTTGAATTATTCTTCAGGCTCCCAAACAGCAGTGAGATGACTTACAATTAAGTGTTGTTTTTGTGTCATTAGTTTGCGACTTACACTTACAGAATTCTACAGAAAAGAATTCTGAGAGGTCACATTGCATGTCCATATACAGTATTTGCTTTTTCTTTGTCTGAGAAGGCTAGCATTAAATGGGCTTTAAAGGATGGTATCATTCCCTCTGGGGTTAAACATACACAATTGTATTTTCACTCATATTAAACACTGTTATTGTAGTACTGGAAACAAGGAAACCCTCTTTAAAAGTCTTGGAGATTATTTGTAAAGGTCACAAAGGGTAGAGAAGGATTTGCTCTTACCTCCATATCAGTGTCTTCTCTCCCCAATTTGTCTGCCAAAGATTTTGGTAAAGTGATTAACAGTCCAGAGATGAAATTAGCAGGGACATTCACTATTGAAGTCAATAGTGTAGGTGCTAATCCTAGTGTGTAGTGCAAGTTCCAAATATACAGGTTTTATTGATGGTCATCTTTAAGTGAGCGAAACACGAGGCATTGTAAAATCCAGTGAAAATACCAAAGTCTCTTAAGAAGCTGTTATGTTTGAAGCACACAAAGCTAAGTTATGGAGCACACAAAGTTGGGAAATTATAGGAAGTTGTTCCCTATACTTGTGCCACCCTATACTTAAGTATATCTTAAATGCAAAAAATCCTGAGACTCCATCTACGCACAGCCAGTACTGATCAGTTCTAATTACAAGATTCAGGTTATTCAGGAACAATAGTCTACCTCTGGGTAAATATCCAGCCTAAATATCCCAAGCAAAGAAACATTCTTCCATTTTTGCCTAAAGGACCAATGAAGTTCTCCTGTGCATGACTTGGGTGATGTATGAAAAGCAATTCATTGTAAGGACCAAATTCGGAATCCAGTCTAAATCAAGACACAGATTATATTATCCTCACAGGCTTTAATGGCATGTGGGAATAATATAGACAAGACACAGACACAGACACAATTCTGTTAATTACAATAACAGAATTAGCTTACAGTAAAATAGAATTAGTTCATCTGGTCTTATTTCTTGTCTGATCTACCTTGTAAAGCTAACATCAATTGTGCAAGTCTGAAAATACTTATTTTCTCCATTCCCTTTCCAGCCCCAAAACTAGGAGGATCTCTCTTCTAAGCCACTTGTTCTGCCCACATTCCAGCTGTAGGCTAAGCTCCCTTTTATGCAACTGTTCCCTCAGTTGTGTGTTGTTACCATATCTCCCAGGGCCATTCCCATATACCATTATAAAGGCTCAGTGGAACCATATTCATTTACCCAGACACATTCTTTGTGCACAGATAAGTTGAATTGTATGCCAAGAGAGATTATCCTTAACTAACAGAACCCTATTAAGTCTTCTAGAAGGTGTAAGAAATCAAGAACGAGGGTTGTTCAACTGAGTACAAGATTATTCCACGCTATCTCTAAACAAGAATCTGTACTACTAATGGTCAAGGCAAATTGGTGGTAGATAAGAGTCAACAGAACTTAAGGATGGCTGGACTTAGATCCCTTGTGGGCACAAAGGGACTCCACACTGATGATGCTCTTAATCTCTCCCTTAGGCTCAACCTAGTCATCTCCTACACCTTCCCTTGATTTCCTATGTAGAAATGAATTTGAATAAAAGATCAAGAAATAAGCTGCATCATTCAAGAAATAAATCTGACTATCATTACTGCAACTTATTATTCTTATTATTGCTATTATTTGCTTTGTCCTGTGATAATCTAGCCTTTAGATGAAGCCTCCAGATACTTTGCAAAGCAAGGGATTCCTTTCCCCAAAATAGATCTGAGTAGGGAAAAGAATCTGAAGGAGTGTTATGTTTTTGAAGATGCTACAGATTCCAAAGCACCTATTGTGGTTTTTTTCCCACTAATAAATGATACCTTCAAGAAATACAAAGCACCAGGTAAGTTCCTTGTTTCCTTAACAGACCTAACAATTTTTTCACAGGTAAATAGTCCTCATTTGGTGAACTAAACCTTCTACTACACTTGTGCTATTATAAATCAGTACATTTGGAAGTTTCCACAAGCCTATCATCATTACTCATAATCCTCCTGCTAAGTTACCCTTCATTTTCTAAGTTTAGATAACTCTTTATTTAAAAAATATCTTGCTAGTTGTCCCAAAGATGATTTTCAAATGGCAACTGGACTTTGTTTTTTCCCTGAAGATGTTTTGCTTCTCATCCAAGAAGCTACTTGTCAGTTATACAAGTTGAAGTAGTCAAGAAGACATTAAACTGTTTCAATTACATTAAGTCAGTGGTGTATAGTCTGGAGTCCCAGGGACATTTATTTATTTATTTATTTCTTTAAACTTTTATACCGCCCCATTCCGAGGACTCGGGGCGGTTCACATAAAAATAAAAATATATATATAAAATCCTGTAAAACCCCGTTTTTAAAAACTAACCCCTAAAAATTTAAAATCCATTTAAAA
>JANHFL010003814.1:51230-73123 GCA_032468155.1 Oxyrhabdium leporinum | reverse complement strand
ATCACTTGGTTGGTTTGGCGTGGAGAAATATAACTGGGTGTCATCTGCATAACCACCATTTCAGCACAATCACACTTCCTTTTGCCACACTGAAATGGCAGCTGCTTCTGTGATATGTCCACATGCCCCAGCATATGAAGTGATCCATTCTGCTTCCCTAACCCAGTCTATGCAGTGCTGTGGAAAGCTCTGGGGAGGAGATCTAAGGCTTACAGAGATTTGGTAGGGTGGGATGGGGAGGAAGGCAGAGAGATACTAGAGCATTATTCACTCAAAGAATGAATGACTGCAGGGGTGCTGCACTGCTATAGCCAGGTCATAAGTAGAATATGGACAGTCTGTTGTAACTTTAAACAGTTGCTAAGAAATCAGTTGTAATCCCAAAGGTGCTTTTTCAGGACGCAACTGGACTTTCTTGTTTTTTCTTTTGAAGATGTTTTGTTTCTCATCCAAGAAGCTTCTTCAGTTCTATCAGGACACTGGGGAATGGAAAGATTCTGTGATTCAAACAGAATGAATGTGTAACATTAAAAATCAAACCAAAAGCATTTACATAAAGGTAAATGCAACATAGTCAACAAGTTTGTTGACAATTTTATTTTGCTTTTTAGAACTTGTATATGATGATATTTTCAGGTTTCGCCATTATGATATTTTCAGGTTTCGCCATTATTTATTAATAATAGTGTTCTTATTCTTATCTAGATCAGCTTTAATTTCCACTTTCAAGTGCAAATGAGGAAGCATGATAGAATGTCCTCCCAGGCAAGTAGGTTGCATTTCATGACATGGTTTGGGAGCAACCCATATTTTTTTCAATTGAGATTTAGTAGAGAAATGATTTCTCTGAAATTACACTTGACAGTCATAAAACACTTTGTGTTATAAGCATCTCTTCAATTATGGAGGTATACATGGGGTGGGGTACAAATGCAGAGGAGGGAAAAAACTAAGCACACATAGGGAAGTCAAGGAGTTATTCATAAATTTGATTTCCACAAATCTAATCACAAAAACATAAATGCAACATGTGGGGTTTATTTAGTTAATAAGGATCCTTCCAAAGTACCTACATATATTTCTCTATAATATATAAAAGGAAGAATGAAAGAGACAGAATTCTCTTTCACAACCTCATTCCTCAAGGCAACGAGCTATTATTTAGCAGGTTTTCCTCCGTCTACAGAAGTAGGAGAAAATGGGCTGGGATCCCTATTTCTCTTCTGCAATCCAAATGGGCGGGCCTAATGTTTAGTTTTAAGGTACTGTACCTTCATAGTGATTGCTGCCAGCATAACTGTAAGAATGTATCAGCAGCACCAGCCAATTAAGTTAACTTTTAAAGCAACACCTGCTCTGAGTGAGACCATAGCAGGACCATTCTCTCAGGTAAGGAACTCTTTCTCTGGGAAACAGTTTTTTTTTTTGTTGTTATTTATTTGTGCTGAGATTTTTGGGTATTGAAAAAAGAAAAGAAAAGAAGTTAGAAAACAAATGTGTACTTATTTTCTGAAGAAGGGCTAAGTACAGTAGACATCTTTTTTTCCTGATAACTAAACTGGCAAAGGATACTGATATTTTTCTTTCTTTCACTTATTCTCTACTGTATTCCTATAGCCAGTATAGTCATAGTGACAGGTTTGTATGAAAAATAAGTTGCATACCAGATCATCAATTTGGGAAACTCACAATCAGGCAAGAAAGTTGCTGAAAGTTTGCCTAGTTCCATTATTTGTTTTTTTTTGTTGAGTTTTTTTTTTAAAGATATATCCATATTGTTACATGGACAGTGTGGTATCTGGGTTTCATTCATATTAATACAAAATGATATTGATACAAATGATAATTGCTACATTAATGAAACTTATATGGTTCTAATGTTATTATACATATTTATATCAACACAGTCTTTCATTCTTCAATTATTCAATATTTGCTACACCCTTCTAATAGTAATAACATTATTCCTGAGCATACTTAATAACATCCTTTTTCAAAATCTGATTTTAACCTTTACTTTTCACTTTAAATGTGTTATGTAATAATATGTATAACAATATTCTCCCTATTTCTAATCTCTTACTCTATTCTAATTCTTGATACAGCCAATCTTTTTAAAGTAAAAGAAAGAAAGAATCCTTACTATCCGTTGTCTCTCACTCTCTTAGAAGTTGCACTTCCTTTCATTTCAACACACCTCCCATACTCCTCCCTTGGGTCCTTAGCTACATTGTTCGTTTTCAACCCAGCCATTATTTTCATCTCCACTATTTTTTGCTGCCAATTTACCACCAGGTCTGCCAAATCCTCTGTCTTTTCCCCAAAGATATCTTTCAATTTCTCCAATTCCATTTTTCTATCTCCTAGTATATATTCTCCCAACTGTATTTTACCCAACTTTATTATCTCCTCTTTCCTTTCTCCTTGTTCCCTTTGTTGTGTAGTCTGTTCTAAACCCTCTACACTTTCAGTTATCTCCCTTGTCCCCTGGATTTTATTTTCTTGATTTGTTATTCCTTGTTGCACATTTCCAGTCTTTCTGATTATGTCATGTAGTATCTCTTTTATCTCCCTGGAATTCTTCATCATAGTATCATAGAAAATTTGAATCATCAACACAGTTTCTTTTTGAAATTCCTTCAATTCTTCTTGATGTCTTGTTTTTTAAAAAGTCCAACTGCTACTTAATGTTCTGTCAGTTGTCTGTCACCGCTCACAAGTCTATCCTTTTTGATTTCCCAAAGCCAGTAAATTACTTAACATTGTTCATCAGGGAATACAATAAGTATAGTTCTTTATAACCCAGTTAGATCCATTTATACAATCCAGGGCATTTTCCAAATAACTCCTTAAATCCTGTTTTTAAATTGCTGGTTGATTCCAAAATTCTAAAGTCATTCCATTGAGTATCCTCCAGGTTTTCAAGGTTAATTCTCCAGTGACTGTACAGTAGATAAATATAGAACATAGATAATATACAGCAGACCTCCAGGTGTTATTTTCTGCCTTTATCAAAATTTTCCAAGGTTGTTTCCATTATTTGAAGAGTCTGGCGTAATATATATGCATTCTCCAATAGATGGTGCCTTTAACTTAAATTTCAGCAGTAAGGCTATTATGTCAGTTGTTTATTCTGATTAATTCAGCAAAAAATATTCAATCAACAGTTGGATATCCAGCATTTTAAAATGCCTATTCAAAGTCATGCCAATAATATTTGTCTATCCAATCTTTCTGTATTTATAACTTTTACTTATTTCCTGTTAGGGTACGCTTTTTCTCTGTTTCTCTTTGATCGCTGCTTAAAAACATTCCAAAGAGCCTCTTTTTCCAGATTTGTTTTCTTTTAGGGTAAATCCTAAACAAGCTTAAAAAAAATCACCTCACCTAGTCCAATCATTGTCCACTCTCACTGCTCCAGTACAATCTTAATTTCTTTGGCTGCCCCAGCTACACGGCAGCCATAATGGCTGTCTCGTCATTGGAAGAAACCCTGGGTCCAACAGGAGAGCCGTCACTCTCCGTGACCTGCAGGGTGCCCCTCCTTTGTATGTCACCCTTATGGGATGACTTTAGCCCCGGGGGGGAGGGGCCTCCAATGAAGAGAATTCAAAGTGGGGATGCGGAGCCCTCTCCCCTGTGCCGATCTCGCAGCAACGTCAAACTGGAAGTCCTGCCTAGTTCCATTATTTGGATGCTGTGCTCACACAGCAGAAGGATGCAGTCTTCTGATATCTCTGAATTCATCTCTATAAGATGACTAAATATGTCCTAGTGAAATGGGGAACAGCCAACTTGATAGGAAAACTCAATGACCACAGAAGTGGCTGTCATTCATTTTTAATTTCTTCCCCATATAAGAAATTTGCTCAGATTGGATCAAGGTCAGAGCTGCTATGGTTAGAATTAGTGGAGACTCAATGCTACCAAAATTGTCTTTAAAATAATCCAGTTGAAACAGTAAAAACATCAGAGACGCAATTCCTAGATAAGCCCTTTTGATGCAAGGAACCATCTCTCATACATCATGGCTGACTAGGTCCAGTTCCAATGAATTATTTGAGTTAAACTAACTTTCTTTAACAGGCGGAATGGCTTGCCTACAGATGTTGTGGGTACTTTATCACTGGAAGCTTTTAAGAAGAGATTGGACAACCGCTTGTCTGGAATGGTATAGGGTCTCTTGCTTGAGCAAGGAGCTGGACTAGAAGACCTCCAAGGTCCCTTCCAACTCTGTTATTCTGTTCTGTTCTAATCCCAGAGCTGACTGGATATAACTTTTCACATAAAACACTAAAACCTGGCCCATTAACTATTTAAACAAATAGATTAGTTGCAGACTAAATGCACAGGTATAAAATATATGGCTCAAAAGTAATGACTGAAAGGAATCTAGGTGTCCTAGTGGACAATCACTTAAATATAAGTATGTTGCAGCTGCCAAAAAAAGCCAATTCATTCCTAGGCTGCATCAACTGAGGGATCATATCAAGATCATGTGAAGTAATAGAAGCACTTTATACTGAACTGGTAAGATCACACACATCCAGTTCTGGTTACCATGATACAAAAGACTTTTAAAAGAGTGCAGAAAAAAGCAACAATGATGATAAGGGTTCTGGAAGCTAAACCATACAATGAATGCTTGCTAGTCTAAGAAAGAGAAGAAGTAGGGGGTGACAGAATAGCACTGAGGGACTTCAGACTTGAAGGACTGTCACAGAGAAGAGGGAGTTGACCTATTATCCAAAGCCCCTGATAATAGGACAAGAAGCAACAGGCAGAAGATTATCAAAGAGAGATCCAACCTAGAATTAAGGAGAAATTTTCTCACAATGAGAACAATTAATCAGTGGTATGGCTTGCCTCCAGAAGTTGTGGGTGCTCCAAAATTAGAGGTTTTCAAGAAGAGATTGGATAACCATTTGTTTGGAATGGTGGAGTTTCTCCTGTTTGAACAGAGGGTTGGACTAGAAGACTCCAAGGTTGTTTCCAACCCTATTATTCTATGTTCTACATTCTAGTTGTCAACACTGAATTTTGTTGGATTTAAATTCCCACCATTCCTTACTGTTATGCTATAAGATGCGGTTAGAATTAAGCAACATTTCATAGCTTATCCCTGACCAAAATGACAATTTTATACAGTCATATCTAGAAATAGGCTCCACCGAAAGTTATTGGATTTAACTTTTTTTAATTTTTAAACATTACATTTCACCAAAAGAAAGATTAATTTTACACGTGTTGTCTTTGTTTTATAATTCAACCTTTTCATTCAAAGATAATTATCCTCTTGTAATTTTTTTAAGTGCTGGTTTTAATTCTTACATTTTGTTTGTTTATTTATTTAATTTATTTATTTAATTTGTTTATTTATTTCCTGCCTTTATATAAATAACTCAAGGCAGGAAACATATGCAATGCTCCTTCCTCCTCCTATTTTCTCCACAGCAACAATCCTGTGAGGTGAATTGGACTGAGAGAAAGCCCAGAGCCACCCAGTCGGCTTTTGTGCCTAAGGTGGGATTAGAACTCATGGCCTCTTGGCTTCTAGCCTGGTGCCTTAACCACTAGATAAAACTAGCATCAACTATTCACTCGAAGTGTGTGTTTCTAACCATGTTGATGCCAAATGTGCATCTTTCTGTCACAATGCACGTTCCACGCTTTTGTATTTGTCATACATAGATACATAAAAAGCAAAGTCTGCATTTCACCACCTACCCTCCACCTCTGATATTGTATTTCAGAATTTCAATATTTACTAAAATAGTTCTTATTTATGTGTATTGTGTACTACAGGGGTGTCAAACTCGCAGCCTACAGGCCAGATGCGTCATGCTCTGGCCACACCCATGCCTGGTTTAGCGAAGGGGAAAAAAGTCCCAATACGTCACATGACGATGCCGTCACGATGCGAGCTTGATGCCCCTGGTGTACTACATTGAAAAAAATCTCGACTTACGTGGTGTGTGTGTGTGTTATTTAGCATAATCCTATGCACACTCTTTTTCCCTTCCAGGGCTATTCTATAAATGCATCTCATGTAGCAAGCGCAGAACTCCAACACAATGAAATACAATGTCACTCTCAATACAAGGTACTATAAACATTTAATTTTAGGAAAAGGCGAATTAAGTAATCATTAAAAAGAATGAAAACTAACTAAAGAACTATTTGAGCAGACTGATCATGGTAACCTCATTTCTGATAGTTGTAATGAAATAAATATAAATTATTTATTTGATTTTTATGTAACTACTCTAGATGTTAATCACTGTTATAATTTTCCACTTCTTTACCATACACAACTCGTACTCTGTAACAGGTGTTACCACTTCAGTGATATCTGGGTTGGCACACTATACTAAGCCAAATTGCATTTGGATTGGATTCAGATTAGCATAGTGTGCTAACTCACCCATTTGTGGTTCATTCAAAAAACAAGCCAGACAACATATCTTTACGGTATCTGATGAAGGACTTCAAAAATAGGTGGATTAAATTATGCATTTATTCCATTTTTGGGTTCTATGAGCCAGCTAGGACTGGTTGAAATGATGTTTTGGATGTGAAGGTACCTGGTATCAGCCAATGAAACAGTCTGGCAGTCAATTCTGTTTGCCCGCTCTTGAGCTGAAGAGTGGAGGTACGCCATGGCATGATAGCCAAAGCAGGGGAGAATCAGAGTTCATGAAATGTTCACCCTTTTCAAAAGAAAGAATGTCTTATTGGCTGGATATATTTGAGTTTATTGGATTCAAGCTTTTTTATCTTCACTAGCACTATTTGTTTCTTTTAGCTGCAAGGAAATAATGATGAACATTATTGACAAGGTCATGAAGTTGGTAGGTTTGTGCCAAATACTTATGATCAAGACTAAAAAAGAGCCCCTAATTCTCTTCTTCAGTTCCTCATATGTAGTAGGACAGGGATTTACATTTAAGGTTTATTACATTTAAGGTTTGTAAAATCACACAGTATTTTTATCCATTTACGATATCAATGATAAATAACAATTAAGTGCAAAGGAAGTTACCCACTGACTTCTGCATACCAAAAATTCCACCTGTAGGAAGGAAAGGTTGGGAGAAGTAGGTGTAAGTGACCTGTTCTCATAACAACTATTGTGACCAAATGACCTGATTAGAGGAAATGATGAATGCCAAACATAACATTTATTCAATATGAATAAATATGAGCAATATTTTTTTAAAAAAAAATCAAACCTGACAAGAAATATTTTATCCAGTTCTGTACAGTATCATATGAGTAATTCACCCATCATTTCCATAGTTGAACTGCATTTGATTGGGAAAGATAATCACATATGTCCTCATTCTCCATAAGGTACCGTATGATGACTAATAGATTTAACAAAAGCAGGCAAACTCATGGAAGTCATCTGCTCCTATTAGCTGCAGATGGCAGCCAAATACCTATTAGACATGCAATAGGCAGCAAGTCAATTACCCCGACTTCTCCCAACCTTTCTCAGCTGGGATCCATGAGAGATCATGATTGGACAAAAAATATTTTATTTTATTTTTTTTACTTTGCACATTGCTATGCTGGCTGGGGAATTCTGGGAATTGAAGTCCACACATCTTCAAGCCACCAAGACTGAAAAACACTAATTTAAAGGGTTGCTCCACGTTAATAAGGTTGATAAAGCTGTGCTAAAGTGCCATTAATTGTCAATTTTCAACAACTGCCCATCCCCCAAAGCATTATGAAGACAAGAAAGTCTATTTTGGAAGATGAAATACTGGATAACATTTCTGAAAAAGAAAGATAGGAAAAATACTCCAAATACCAAATCTATTTCTGTCTGGTTTGTTTTAGATTTGGATAATTGCATAAATCAAAGCTTTGGACACTGCCGACACTCTTGTAATCAAAAAAAGGATTTTTATTAATCCAGTCTTCTCTCTACAACCCTTTTCATCCCCTATATTTATTTTACAATCTCCAGTAATTCTATTTATGAAAAGTGAAACCTGGATCCTCACCAGTGATAGCAATCTGACCAGATATACTTCATTTTTTCATGATTCAATAGGCAGTGACAGTCAGCTTCATATTGTATTCAGAACTGTTTTTATTTGTAACTAAAAAAGCATGTCTTTGGAAATTCAAGCAAACCAAACATATGACCTCTTTATTCATTTGTCAATGTTTTATCCCATATAATCAAATGATTCCATGGGGCTTACATAGAAATCTGATCCACGGTCTGATTAAAAGACCAACAGGGGCTATCCAAAATGATATAAATAAGAGATCACAGTAAAAAAGACAGAGCAAAAGAATTTAATATTACCATTTTCTATTCTATGTTGTTTTTCAGCAAATGAAAACATTTCCTTGCAACTTGCTTACTGTTCGTGTAATACGATTGAGGAATCTCCGCCAGGCTGATGCCCGTGAGTGATCTTTGTTTTATTACAGTTTCAGGTTTTATTAGTATGTATTAGCCACTGCTATTTAGACATTTGTAGATTAAAAATAGCTTCAGAATTTCATTCTTGATGAATTTATTGCATAAGGAATTGCATTTATGCCCATGTTCCAGTAGCCTTTATGACAATGATTAGTGAATTCTGAAGTTGAATGAAAGGAATATTTTTAATCTGTATGGATAGGAGGTGCCTATGATTTTTATGATAGTAACCCATGAAAGATTATGAAAAGGTGCGAAGCAGAAAAAAATATAAGAAAGTATGTTGGTTCTTGAAATCACAAATAGATTGACTATGCTAAGGTATAAGATATTTGAGCAGCCACATCATTCAATTTATTTGTTACATAAAATTGATTATCTTCAATGCATCTCTCTTTAGAAACACAGGAAATCAATTTTTTTGTTAATATAGCTTCTCTGAACTTGTCCCTCAGGTTTTTTTTGTACTGCAGCTCTTATCATCCCAGATTATCAGCCATTTCTGCTGGGCTGTACAGTAATTACAGTCTATAATGTCTAAGGATATTGTTAATGGAGTGATCTCTCTGGCATAGAGATAGGAAATCAGATAGCTTTGTCTATCTTAGTTTTGGCTTTCAACTTCTATCATCTCTAACTAACATGTCAATGAGAAGGGCCTGAGAGCAATACAGTTCAAATCTTTTAGAAGTACACCTAGTAAGTAGTTTGCATTAGATTATTGAACAATGCATGCAGAAATGAGCAAGGATGTGCAATATCCATATATCAAGAAGTTGGTGAAATGTATGTTTTAATGAATCTCCTAAGCAAGCAGAAGCTGACATAATTTTACACAGTAAAAGTTAAACACAGCATTGTTTTGAATAGATATTTATGTGTGTCTGCGGATGTGAGTATGGTGTGGAATTGTTTGCAATTCAAAGTCAAAAAGATGCAATTGGGAAACCCTTTCAGTCAGTCTTTTTAACACCTCCTTTGTCAGGTGTTAACATGCTTCATATGACCGCTATGGATCTATTCTTGTTCTTGGAATGCTTTCTCACTCTTCTTTGCAGAACTCTTCCAGGTCAGAAATCTTTTTAGATCTCTTTGCATGTTTGAGTTCTCCCCATATATTTTCAATAATATTTAAGCCTGGGTAATGTGAAGGCCATTCCAAAAGTTTAACTTTCTTTTCTGTAAATATTTAATTCAGGGGCATGTTTTTGTGATTGTCTTGATGAAATACCCAACTTCTTTTCTACTTCAGTTTCTTAACTGAATGTGGGACATTGGCCATTAGGATGTGTTTATATATTGAATCCATATTTTTCTTCTTCTTTCCCCTGGTGCAATATTTTCTTTGTCAATGACTACCACATAACCACAAAGCATAATAGAGCCACCCTATGCTAGATGTTTATCAAAAGGTTATTTTTTTTCAAATACGTCACTCTTTTCCCCACAATATATGTTCTATAATTTAATAATTTAATTGGTCATTCCAAAGTACTTTGCGTCAAAATATTTCAAGCTTTTCAAAAAATTGTTTCCTGTACTTTAGATCAGGGGTCCCCAAACCCCCGGCCCCAGACCACTATCAGGCCGTGGCCTATTTGCAACTGAGCTGCATGAATGGCAGGCCAGCATGCGTGCATGGAGCATGCACCTCAACTTTCACATGTCAAGTTACGTGTGCATGGGCATGCATGCCAGCTGCCACTCACACAACCCAGTTCACCTCTTCCCCCCCTCTGCCAGACCACCAAGCCACAAAGGTTGGGAACCGCTTCTTTAGAAGATAACTTTTGTGATGGGACCAGAGAAAGGATTTTATTCTGACAACTATCCCATGGAAACCACATTGTATAGGTAACACTGTACTTGTGGATAACTATTCCATGGGCAGCTAAAATTTGATTATTCATGATCTGTTGGTTCTGTTTTACCGACCTAACAAGTTTTCTCCGAGAGATTTGACTTGGTCTTCCAAAACTTGTCTTGATCTTAATCCCGTCATACAAATTTTGTTTCTTTGTTTCTGAACAACAATGTTATTAATGGATGGAATTGTTAATTAGAATTGCTAAAGATTTTTAATAGCTACTCCACTCTCCTGTAAGAGTGAATTACTTAATTTTCAAACGATGAGTGAGCTCCTTTTTTATAAAACAGAGTAATCAGAGTTTGTTCACCAATGATTTAATTTTGGGCCTTATTAACAACTTCCTAGTTTTTTTTAAAGAAGTAACACAATCAGCAGGAAAGGTGTCCTAATTTATGAAGCTGCCATATTCAGTATTTTTGTGCTGTACATAAGTAGTAAGGATGCACTGAAATTTGCAAAAAGATTTACAGTACGTATAATCTATGTCAGCTTCTCTTTTTAGGAATGTGCAGAAACATAGAATTTGATCACGGTGCTTAAACTTGTTCACATAATTGCATATTTGCAGGATAAGCAGATTTGTCTTGTATCATCCCTTTACCACCCTAGGGCTTGTTACTCCCTATACTCCTTGAGAGCAAAGACTTTCATTGTCATGAGAACAATGTATAAAATCAGTTCCAGAAATTGCCTCTTGATCATTTTATTACATTTCAGTTCTTTTAATACAGTTTATTCCTCATACGATATCGGGATGCGCTGAGTGTTAGACTACTGAATTGTACATATACAGGTACTCCTTGACTTATGACCACAACTGAGGCCTAATTTCTGTTGTAAAGTGAGACATTTGTTACTCATTTTACAAACTTTCTTGCCACAGTTGTTAAGTGAATCCCTGCAGTTGATACATTAGTAACCCAGTTGTTAAGTGAATTTGGCTTCCCCATTGACTTGTAAGATGGTTGCAAAAGGAGATCACAGGACCTTGGGACACAGCAACGGTCCTAAATATGAACCAGTTGCCAAGCATCTGAGTTTTGATCACATGATCATGGGGATGCTGCAAAGTTTGTAACTGTGAAAAATGGTCATAAGTCACATTTTTCAGTGCCATTGTAACTTTGAATGGTCACTAAATAAACTGTTGTAAGTTGAGGACTACCTGTAATTGTGATTAAGCTTCTTCATGGATTATGCTTCATCAGTAAAACATATGAATTTTTTCCCTTATTCCTAGTATTATTGCTATTAAAAAAAACCTGTGACCCTTAGTGCATCCAAGTACACCCAGGGGTGGGATTCTGCTGGTTCAGACCGGTTTGGGCAAACCGATAGTTCCGGCGATAAGTTGACCCTGCCCACCTGCCTCTGCCTTAGGCTGTGCTTTATTTCTGTGTTTTGCAGCTCAGCTGATTCGCGTGGCACAGCGGATTGCCGCGCGTCAGCTGTTTTACACACTAGTGCTGCAGTAGAAGGTGAGTTCTATAGCTAAAAATGGGCTTTTGCAAACGCTGTGCATGTGCAAAGCACACATTTGGCACACGTGCATGTTTGGCACATGCACGCGCGAAGTGCACGCTCACCGAACCAGTTGTTACACGCGTTGAATCCCACCACTGAGTACACCTGCCAATTAGATTTCTCAAATATAATTCTAATGCTGCCATGCATATATTATAGCTATTTCTCCTGTTATTCATGCAATCTCTGTCAATATGCATTAACATCTGTAAGGGGGTGAAGAGCATGTGATGAAATATGCATTGTGATGTCACAGTGCAAATTCGATTCCTTTCTACTTGCATTGTGATGTCTCAATACAAGCAAAAAAGGTAGAACTTGCACTGTGATATCACAGTGCATGTTTCATCATATTGACTTCTTTGTGATTAGGAGTGCATGCTTATGATGCATGAATGCATCATAGAAGTAGACAGGAATAGACACAGGACGTGAACTTATAAGCACTATAATTTTCAGGATACTGCATACATAGTATATTGCACAAAATCTGCATTTTCTTTTTTTAAAAAAGAGAAAAGACTGAGGGTTTCTACTTCATTAAATCCCCCTTGGTAGTGATGGAAACTCCAAAAGCAGCTTATTTAAAAATAGGTGGGAAAATATCGGACACTTCCCTTTAAATAACTGGGGTGTTAAAAGATAATAATAGATGTTATGTACATCTGTCACTGATAAGTCAAAACATGTGATATAAGACTTGCAGAACGTGTTGATTTATTAGCATACTTTATGTTTTAAGGTGTCTCATGATAAATGCTTTGTGATTATTAAGAGCTGAGGGCAGACTCAGTGATATAATAATAGACTCTTGTATGACAGACCCTCAGCCATTTTTGTGATTTATGCTGCCTTGAATAAGATTGGCAGCTGGGTTAGAAACTGGCCACATTATCTTTTTTTTCTCCCTCTTATACAGTAAGCCACTCTGATTGTTATGTAACCCTTTGCCTACCAACTGCTACAACTGAGAAGCTGAAGACTAAAACTATAAATAATTGCAAGAACCCTGTTTGGAATGAAACATTTTACTATAGAATTCAAAGACAAGTCAAGGTGAAAAACTTTTATCTCTTTTAGCTGCTGCTAAACAGCTTCCAAAATATATTCCACTTTATCCATATTTGTATGCATTGTTTGATATCTTGATATCTTGATATTTGTAGGTTTTGGGGTGGGGTTCTGTTTGGTTTTCACTGTCATGCTTGTTTGTGTTATTTTTTTAAAAAATGAAAAAGATGACTGAGGGAGGATATGACAGCCTTTGCTATCTATATTCTGAGTAGGAATTTATACACACTTCTTAACTTCTGTCTAGTATTGGTACAATATTTCTCATCTTTACTTCTCAAATTAGGAAAAAGTTAAGTACTATATCTCTAGAATTAAGCAAGCAACATGAAAGGTTGCTTGTAACTAATGAAACACATATCTGCTTTATTAAAGTAACCTTTCTTTTTTCGTGCCTAAAAATTGCAGCTGCTTTAATGTTGCATTAACTCTAAACAATCAACTCCTAAAGCACCACAACTTTGGTTCATGTTCATGTGGAAGCCTGAAGAAAGATTGGCAAGATTTAATGAATGGTAGAGATATGTCGCGCTCATGATCATATGAATTCTGAAAAACCTCTTCCAATTCATTTTTAAATCATGCATAACCCTACTTGCTAAAGTGTACCAGTGTTTATGTCAAAATCACACAATAAATTCCAACTTCTACATTTGAACATTTTAAATATACCAACAGCATTGAAGGAAAAGAATAAATAAAATCTGATACCCTCAGTCTGTAACAATAAATATTAAAAAATCTTGAAGCAAATTGTGGACATGTATGATGGTGTGAGTTTTCATCAATAATATCTGTATTCTCCTGATCTATTTGATGACATAGATTGTTACTTATGAAAGATGATTTCATAAATAATATATTCGAATTTGTATTCCAGAATAAGAATGGAATTGGGTGGGTATAAATTTAAAAAATACCAGAAGACTATTCTTTGTGCTTGCTACTATAAGCAAAGGATTACAAAGCATTCTGTGCTGTGCACTAAATATCAAAGAAGAAGAACATTCCATCTTTCTTACAGAAAATGCAGATAGGTCTTCTCCAGAAGTGGTCAATAAGTTTTTGAAGCAAATCTTCCAAAACTGGGAGACTACTTAGATCATTCAGTTTATACACAGCACAGTAAGAAAGATATCATACAAACCCAGAACAGACTTGGGGAAAGACAACTAGGATGATCAGGGAATTAAAATCTGAACCATGTAATGAGAGACTCCTGGAACTGAGCATGTTCACCCTTGAGAAGATTGAGAGCTCATCCTCTTATCCCACTAAATATGGCATTGTTGCCTTTTAGAGGACATGCCTGCATTTTGTTGCCTCCAACTCATCCCTAGTCCACCATGGAAATATCTTAAAGTGCCAGTAAAAGAGAATGTATGTAGCTTAGGGTTGAAATGTGGAGTCTTTGGTGCTCTCTGAACTTGGTTGTTTGCTTGCAGATGTTTGGCCTCCACATTGGAGGTGATCCCAATAACAGAGGGAAAGCTACTCTATAAAGAGAGAGAACAAACCCAGCTCCCTTCTAACACTGAAGTTGTTACCTAGTTGGGTAATGAAATGTCTTCAAGAAACCAAACTCAGAGCACACCAAGAACTCCACAGTATCTTAAAGTCACATTTATCTATCCCAGTTTCAAAATCAGGTTTTCCCACTTCTTCCAGCAGGAGTCATGCTATAAAAGTTATGGTAACCCAGTCATCTGACACTGCTCTCCATTTTGACTTGGGCCATTGTACAGATCCGATATCTGCCTCCCACAGATGCATCTGCCTCATTGTGGCTGCTATTTGTATACTTTATTGTAAAATGACAATAAAGCAGAAATTTCAAGCATATATGATCGGTGCTGAAGGAAATACAGAATCTGTATTTCAGCTATCTGTATATCTGCCCTGTCTGTTTTATAGATACTGATAATGCCTGCAATATAATATATTTCTTATTCTTCACAGAATGTGCTAGAGTTCTCTGTGTATGATTCAGATGCTATTACTGCAGATGATCACCTTTTCACTATCAGTTTTGATGTAGCTCGTCTTCCTGATAATGAGAAAGTTCTTATGACTTTTAAATGTGATCCAGAGGTGAGAAATATTATACTGTAAGAGTGAGTATACTATATGTTAATCTCTAAACAGTTTGTAATCCACCACACAATAAAATCCACTTAGTCATTAGCATTTTGTAGTTACATGACTGTAACTACAAAATTTGGCTATTGGACTAACATAACTTTTCTGAATCATAAAAAAAAATCTTTCTCAATAATTGATTTATCAGTTATACCTGGAAAAAATGCTGCTAATAAATGATAACTCATTGGGAGTTGAGTGGCATATAAATTTAATAAATTATTATCATTAGGAAGATTTCATGCATCTTATGAAAAAGAACCTCAGAATTTGGCTAATGTTGAACACCAGAAAAAAATGAGGGCAAGTAACCTGCATTTCTGTTTTGATTTTTGATTGAGATTTTATCTTTAACGTTTTTCAAATTTGTGATATTTGTCACATATTCCACATTAATACTGTCTGATTTCTTTATAAAGTGTTGCCTTTTTGATAGAGTTCACATTTGTCTATTCTTTGCAGTGCAGCCTTATTTTAATTTCTAGTTGATTATTCAATTACATTTTTATTTATTTATTTTATTTATTATTAGATATATTCACTGCCCATCTTGCTCTTTCATGAGGGCCAGCCTAGGAAGGGAAGGTCGGGTGGACAATTGACTTGTTTGAGACTATCTAGTTAGATATTGAGTAACTTTCACATTAGTTCAAAGTGAAGAACTCATGATTTCTACTTAAATATATAGTAAAATAAATTTAAAATATAATAATGAAAAAGTTCTGGTCCAGTTTTGTTTTCTGTTAACTTGGAAACAGTCGATAGTTGTCTGTGTCTGATGTTACCTAATCTTTCTATCTAACTGCATGCTATAATTCCCAAATTGTGTTTAAACTTTAAGGAGTAAGCAAACTGGTGCCATTGAAATATTTGGTACTTCCATTCCATCTATTCTAGAAATCATGTTTCTTGCCAAATGCAAGAAAAATTGTAATTTGGAGAGCACAGTACATGAATAAATAAAAGTTTCCATATATTTGCTTATTATTGATGAAAAACATAGGTGTGTTTGATAGAAAAGTGAATTGTTTGCTGACAAATTTCCAGCTTTTATGCTTACATCATTTTTCAATAAGTCATTGACCAATTTTTAATGTGAGGTGAAGTTGTATACATGTGCTTAAAAGTGATGTTAAAGGAAAGATTCTACACCCATTTCAAATTTAATTTTACTATTTTCTTTCTGGCAGACACAAGAAGAGCTGGAAGTTGAATTTATAGTGGAACCTGCGTAAGCATTTTCCATTCTTTATTTTCTGTATTACTGTGGCATGCTACAGTATTATTTCAAATCAATTGAGAAAATAGAGACCATCAGTAGATATGAGAATTTAAATTTTCAGTAGAAATAAATAAGTAGGTCTGTTTGGGAACTGTTTTTCACTAAATATTAATCACTAAATCACTAAATATTAATCACTAAATATTAATAAAATGCAATCGGGGATATAGTCCTGCTTAGAAAAGCAGAACAATATAGCAGAACAAACCTTGTGGCAGAAAAACTCACTCAATAAACATTAACATCTGGAGAGGATCCAAACAATTGTTTTAATAAAGCTAGCGAGTTACATGAAATGGTAATTGGTAATGAATTGGTCTCAAATTAGCCACAAGCAAGAGCCATTGAGTTACATAAGGGTTATAGATAATGTTGGTCAAAGACAGTTTGATCATTTGTATATTTAAAAGACCCACACACAGAGAGATAATTGCTTTATAAGTCATAAGGAATAAGATAACTACAAAGAAAGGGACAGATATATTTCATGGTGTGAAAACATGGATACATTCCTTGAAAGGCAATGTAGTAGTTTTAATAGATGACTTACAACAAGGGTCTAATTGTTATTATAACAATCTCTGTCCCATACTGTACAGAAGGAGAAGAAAGAGACAGATAAGGAAAGAACAGTACTTACCCTTCAATTTACTCTCTGTTTAAGGTATGGAAACTAGAATTAGTTAGAAACCATCAGCAAGAAATTCAATTTGTAAAGGGGCTACATAACTTCCTATGCAAAGTCCTGTATAAATATTATATTGATATAAGGAAGCATATGAGTTATGGGTGCATAATTACATCAGCATGAGTTCAAATGCTATCTGTTCATAAGGCTAAACAAAATATCAGAACTTTGATTCAGAAGAAGCACTAGTACAAGTGGTCTTTACATTGTTTTCTATATTAGTAGATTGAACAATGACAAACCATCACAATAACTTGTTAACAATTCAGGAGAACTATAAGAATTTTAAAATCTCAATATGTGGATCACATTCTAAACGTGTATTTTCAGTTTCTATTTAGATGAGTAGGAAACAATATTTGCAGGAATATTGGAACTATCTATTTCTTCACATTTGCTTTCTAGGTGTGGTCCTCCGGAAACACTAATTACAAATGGAGTTCTAGTGGTAAATTTTGAATTCTATTTTTATGACATTTATTGCAGTTTATTACTGTTAATAATACTGCTGTGATCTAGGTGAATGCAAACCAACACACATTTTTGCTGGGAGTATTCTGATACTTGATTCTGAAGCAATTCACTTTAAATTAATGATGATTGAATTCCAGATATATTTGGCCATATAGTTTAAGCACAACATAAGAACTGGATTTTCTTATAAGGATTGTAAAACATATACTATATTCATCTAAAAGGAAGACCACCTCTAAATTGAAATATACAGGTTTAAGATATCTCTCCCATTTCCCCCAACTTTGCCAAGGATTTCCAGGGCAAAAGATGGTTTGTACTCTTCCTTTATCATTGGGGAAAAGAGTCATGGAATTAGAAGCTAGCCATTAATTATCTCTATACCATCTTTGTATGTTTTAAAGACATTGAGAAGAACTCAAATAGCAGGTAGGAAAGACACTGCCAGATCCAGACACATGTTTTTCTCTGGGTCTCTTAAAACATTTCCCACTTTAAATAAAGAGAACACAAATTGTTTTGCTTTCAAAGAGTTAACCCAAAGTGCTTCAAGAGTCGACTCTTGTCAAGATCCTCAGTTTTTGACAGAACATTTTGGCCTAACTAAAATAGATCGTCTCTTTACCTCAGTTGACTACTAAATCAGCAGCCCCCAACCTTTTGGGCACCAGGGACCAGTTCTGTGGAGAAAGGTTTTTCTGCGAACTGGAGGGGCTGTGGTTTTGCATGCTGCCAGTCCACAGACCTGGAGTTAGAGACCTCTATACTAAATTACTAAGATACCCCTCTATATTAACAATACTGCATGAGATTTTTCCTGTAGTGGGTCCAATGGATTTCATACTCTCATTGGTCAGGAAAGCTAAATTCTTTTGATACTCTCTAACCTAGCTTGAGACTGGAAATGATAACAGCAATTATTTTGTCAATTATTAGGTTATCTGGCAAATTTATATTTATTCTTTGTTATTAACAAATATTGTTAAATTATTTATTCTAACAAAAAGCTTCTGTTAATTTTGTTTTGTTTATTCTAACAAAAAGCAACCTTTTAATTTTGAATCACGGATCACTTACTAAATGCTTCTTTTAAGTTGTCTAGCTGGATTAATTTATCACTCACCTAGTATAAATTGTGATGTCTGAAGATTCAATCAAGCAATCTTCCTTTATTTATTTATTTAATTGTTTTTAAAACTGCCCATCTGTCTCACAGATCTTTTCCTCTTATTTCATCGCAGATCAACAGATTTCTGAAGATTTGCCTTTTTGGTTCTTATTCAAGAGTTCTCTGTTGTGACTTGGAGAGATTTTAAATATCCTAGTGTTTGTATATTTGGATGTGGGTTTTTCCCCCTCTTTTAGCTTTGGATATGATTCTCCTTGATCCCTCTTGATTCATGAACAGGTCACATCCTAGATCTAGTTTATCTTATGATATGGCCTGATATTTAAAGAGAGAAGAAAAGGTTGATCTGTTGACTTATTATTCCATTTTCTCTCCAGAGGTTATCAGCACGCTTGTTGTGCTTGATATGGTGACTCCAATTTCTCCCATAATTTCTCCCATATACTTTGCCCAAATTGTTGACAGGGACACTAGAATCAGCAGAGGTTTGATAATTTCTTTTAATGCTACCACTAAGTTAGCTGTTCCTTTCTGTCTCCTGCCATGGTTAAACTAGCACCTGGTAAGAATCTCCTTGACCAACTGTGGCATGCAGTGAGTTCCAATCATATGTTTAGAATGGAAGTTTTATAAGTCCAACTAAATTAAATACAAGTATTTTCCCATCTGTCCTTTCCCATTTTTTTACCCTACCTGTTCAAGCAAAAGAAGTGTATTCCCAATCTGCTATCCTCCAGCAACTAAATGATGTCACTAGCTTTTTTATTATTATTAAAGAACAGATTCTCCTGATCCCAATACAATATCTTCAGCAATGACATTGAGGCTTCTTCCTTTCTTAGCGTAGATCAGTGAAATCATAAGGCTGCCAAGGTTGAGGCATATTTAAGTAGATTATCCTGTCTAGATTATCTTGGCCATTATTTTACATCTAAGATTGCAACCAGCTGCTCTTGCAGTTCATCCAGCTCATATTTCCTTTCCTCCTTTTTTCCCCCTGCAGCATCTGAAGAAGCAACCTCCAAAGCAATATTGTCAACCTCATATGCTTCATGTCTTTTAAATCATTTTATAGCCCATTTTAATTATCTACCATCTATGTTTGGTCTTTTGGCTCCTTTTGGCAGTTGTTTTATGTCTCAGAGAATCAAATTTTAATTATTCTACTGGAGTTCCCATATCATCAACATAACAGTTTTCTGATTTTACTTTTATGTTTTTCAGGGAAGGAAATTAGTTTTTTATTATTATTTTTAATGTGGTGTTCCTTTGGGTTCAATTCTGTTTCTCCTTTTGTTTACTCTATATCCCACCCTAGGAACTTTCTTTTGTCTTTTAGTTTTGATCATATATTTTTCCACTAAAACCCTGTTTTCACCTTGTCTCTATTTTAGGTGAGATCCTGGGTTGTGATGTGGGAGTTGATGGTTCTGGTGGATGATACACTCATATGAAACTATTGGCAATCCACAGTTGTCAGTCTAGAAGCATTTATTTTAATACAAAACATTTTAATCATGGCAGCAGCTCCTTGTTGCTAATGGCCTACCTACCTATATTCTTTGCCCTCTTATTGAAAGCAAAAACACTTTTTATTTGAAGGGTGACAAAAAAAATCAGTGCAAGGAATCAGCAAAGAAGCCAATGGAAGTTTCCTGTTGTTATCATAGCCAAAACTCAATTATATTAATGTATCTTCAAGTTATTTTTTCCTTAGCTGTTAAGTTTTGTACAGGTGTACTGGTACTGTTCAGCGTTATCTCACAAAACAGTTTTAAATATATAAGTGATCATTTATGTTGCTTTTGTTTATTACTTTTGTTTATTATAGTGCCGTGAAATTTGTACACTGGAAGCTGAGGTGGATCAAAGCAAGAGACATAAATCAAGTGAGTTTATATAAAATTATTTCATAGTCATACTCATAACTGAAATGCTTTCATTACTGTGCTAAACAACAGAGCAAAAAAAATTCAAACAAAGAACTCAGGAAATTGTCCATGATTCATGAGGTCTCTTCACATAACTCCAGCGATCTCATTATTACTTGGCATATTGATTGGGACTCTTAGCCAATCAGATCAATGTATTATTTCTTTAGAGATGGAGTTACTAATAGTGAGGAAGAATAATTTTCATGAGGTCACCCAGATTGTCCATGACCAAAGTGAGGGAAATTAGGTGGTCAAGATTTTGTCAGTGGTGGGAACCTAGCTAATTGATCTGCCCTTCTTTTCTGTACCCTTTCCCTTATCCCATTCCCCCACCATTGACTAGACAAACTTCTTCAATTCTGTCTGCTCACACTAAAGAAAACTATTGATCATTTAGAGTATTTACTACCTTTCTAAAAACCACAAAAGAATTCAGATTGCAACATTATAGTATTGTAATTCTAAAGCAACACTAAACTATAAAAACACACAATATTCAAGGTAGCTAAAATATCTACAGGTACATTTTGTTTTACATTCATGATTAATGTCCATAAGGTTATAGAATTTCCTTCAAGATCATTCAATTATCTGATTTACTTAAAATGTGCTTTATTTGAGAATATTGATAAGACATTTTTACCAAGGTTCCCCTCTACCACCACTATGTTGCAAATATTGATTAATATGAACATTTTAATGTTCACAACATGCTCCAGGATCCATTGATGAAGCAGTGTCACTTGGTGCACTGTAGGAAATGTGCCTTCTCTATCATGGCACTTACCTTGTAGAACAGTATCCTCCTGGGATATGAACTGCCCCAACCTGTTGGCCTTCTAGAAGTCCATAAAGACCTAGTCCCCCCCCCCCCAGTCTGGGGCCAGAATGTTAACAGAATTCTGGAATGAACATGTCTATGTGATATGTTAGCAATGAGTTTTTTAAAAAGGCCTTAACTTAGCCTTTTCTTTCACTGATTTATACATTTGTATGATGGTTTTGAGAAAGAGCAGGCTTGGTATAGTGGTTAACACACCAGATTTGAAGCCAGCACACCACTTGTTCTAGTACTTCCTTAGGGATGAAACTAGCTGAGTGACCTTGAGCTAGTCACTCTCTCTCAGTCCTAGAAAGAAGAGAAGGGCAAACCACCCAAACTTTGTGAAGAAAATTGCAAGGACTAGTCCAGGAAATCAAAGAGAGAGAGGGAGAAGGAGAGGGACAGAGAGAGAGAGAGAGAGAGAGAGGGAGAGAGGGAGGGAGGGAGAGAGAGAAAGAAAGAAAGAAAGAAAGAAAGAAAGAAAGAAAGAAAGAAAGAAAGAAAGAAAGAAAG
>JANHFL010003814.1:19996-42106 GCA_032468155.1 Oxyrhabdium leporinum | reverse complement strand
TCATCATCATCATCATCATCATCATCATCATCATCATCATCATCATCATCATCATTATTATTATTATTATTATTTAATATTTTAAGTCAGACTTAGCAATTGCCTGAGCAAGTCCTTTCAATTTTCTTGGGAAGATTTCCAGATGCAGTTTGCCATTACCTTATTTTTAGGGCTGAGAAAGAGTAATTGGCCAAGGTCAATTGTGCCTAAGGAGGTTTTGTGCCTAAGGAGGGCCTAGAACTCATATTCTTTTGGTTTCAAACCTTAACCATTAAACCAAACTGGTTTTCTCAACATACTCTTAAGTTATTGGGCATTTAATTTTAGTTATTTCTGGCTGCCATCCTTTGTGACAAAGCATTAAAGCAGCAAAGATTTTTAAATATTATTTTGTATATTTGCATTTCAGAAAGGTATGGTTTTACTGATTAAAAAGGAAGCAAACAAACAAACAAAAATCTCATGAGTGTATTTCAGTCTTGGCTTTCCCAAGCAAATAAATATACCTCATAGTCTCATAAACAGTAAGCTCCTTCATTTAACTGTTTGTCTGTACATGCATGTAGAGATAAAAAAGAAAGAAAGAGCCCTTTCATTGGAAATCTGGGTTTAAAAAACCTAGGTTCAACAAGAAATACTCTTTTGTTACTGAGAACCAAGAACAAATTCAAAACCCACGGTGGTTAACTTTTCATTATTTTGTTTGCAAGCTTTATATCCGACCAATTTTTAATTTTTCTTTTAATTTATTCAATTTATCAACTGCTTTTATGATCCAAATGACTATAGGCAACAAACAACTTGTTAAAGCAATGCACTTCAAATTTATTTAAAATTTAAATACATTTCAATGTAAAATACATTTTAATTTAAACTTTAATTTAAACTCAAGGAAGCTGATCTTCTCTCTAATTATGTCTTTAATAATTCTGTAAAGTAGATTGGTTACCAGCCTATGGTTGGGGATAAAATGATTAGAGGATGACAGGTCCAAATTAAGCAAGCAAGCTTCAATTGTTTAGTGCAATATTTAACCAAAGCATCTTATTTACATTTTAATGTCTAATTCCGGTAACATTGTTTTCTGTGTATATATTGTATATAGTTCTAGAATTTCCCATAGGTCTTGAAAGAGTATATTTGTCTTCTCCTACAACTCTTTGGATGCAGTCAATGCAACAAGATGATTCAGGACGGTGATCAATGAAAATGTTTGTACAGCCAGTAGAAAGATAATTTTAGGTTTCTCTTCCTCTTTGCATGATGGAAATTATTTTTTCTTTGCAGGTTTGTTTACACTTGTAACTGCTCAGATACTATTTTTTCCTTATTCTTTCCCCAGAATGGCTAGAATTTACACCCTATGAGGTGGGATTTCTGAAGTATGGAGCGTTTGTGCATCCTGAGGACTTTGGAAGTGAATTTTTCATGGGCCACCTGATAAAGAAGCTTCCAGAGATCCGGTTGTGCTATCTTCATGGTGATGTGATCAATTATCTGATAGAAATGTCAAAGTATTATTATTTAGCACCTAATTGGTGGGTCTCTGATCTGATTCTTGAGCTCAAGGACAGTCAACATCAATTCTTGCAGAAGTTGTAGAACTCCAACCTCCATTAGACCTAGCTATATGGTCAACGGTAAGGAATGAGGAGAGTTGGAGGACCATACATTGGCACTCTTGGCTGTTCTAAGATAATTAACAAGAACCTACCAGTCTTTTTGTTTAGATCTTGGACAAAATTAATTAATTATCAGAGTTGCCTTAAATCTCAAGATGGGCAGCAAATAAATTTGAAAGGTGGGGGGAGGGAGATATACATGAGAATTATAGACCTCTGGCTTTATTCTGAAGCCAAATAACATAAGCTTCCAAAAGAAAGTACAGGCTGAGAACATAGACCCCTCTAGGCAACCATGATAATGAAGAGATGTGACATTTATTTATTTGTGATATGAGTATGAGTGTCCCAGCTTTCTGCATGTGAATATATACCCAAACCTAACACATAAAATATTCATGAGTATGAGTGTCCTTCTACTTCCATTCAGAACATAGTAAGGTAGTAAATATTTCATTAAATATTTGCAGTAGCCTCCAGCTTGAACACTTCCTTCTGTTTACAACTCTTTAAATGCCCATTTTTCATACAGACATTCCAAACAGAGATTTAGACAAGTCTCTGTTATGGAGAAATCAAGAATGAGGAACTAGGGAATACCCAGATTCAAGTCCAAGCTCAGTCAGGAAAGAGTGCTTAGTGGCGTTAGACTCATCACTGCCTCTGGGGTTGATGTTATGAGTGAAGAATGGAGAGGTGGCTATACATAATGCTTCGACATCTTAGAGAAAGAGAAACAAAACTAAAACTAACACATGAAGGGAGATCATCTGGGTAGATGAATGACAGGAAAATTCTCAACTGAACTGTTTGTAGGTTGCCAGTAAAGATATCATTCTCCTCCCCCACAGGTATGTGGAGTAGCATATTTTCACTCAACTTGTTGTATATTTGGAATAGAGTTAACAGTTCAGAAGAATTCTGGCATCAATGGACTCAAGACAAATTTATAGATATTGGTGAGTATCTTTCTTGCTTCTGCTTTGTCTGTTTTCCCACAGTTAAACCAACATAGGTGGTGACAGTTTGGGGGAAAAACTTGACAAGATTTTATAGTTGATGTGGGGCTTGTTTGGTTTAGGCTGTGTAGGCTAAGCCACTGTGATTTGTAAAATATGGTTAGTGTGTTGCAGGAAGGAACAGCAGCAGCCAACTGTGGTTTTATTCAGTAAATCATAGCTACACAAACCACAGCATAGCAACAAGTGTGAACCTACTCTATATTCAGTCCACAAATGAGTTGTTTTGAGGATATTTTCCTTTAAATGATTTCAATAAACACAAGCCTATCTTAGCAAAAGACACTGGTACTATAGTCTTAAAAGAAAAATGAACCTCATGAGAAATATAACCCTACTATCAGGACAGCCACACTGCTATTAGTCTTTAGATAGAAATGTAAAATGTAAAGTTAGAGATGGATCAGAAATGATGGCTGCATGCTTGCTAATGAAACCCAGGATCAGAAGGGATCAAACTGGACAAATTGGTGGACCTAAAATCACAGTACAAGACCCATTCATTGTGCATGTGCTTACAATGTCAATGCATGTAGAAAAGGGCTAGGGCTCGGCTCATGATATTGCATTTGCCTTCTAATTCATTTTGAGCTCTCACCACAGATGTCATTAATAAAAGTGAACATATGTGTCCCAGAATAATGTTGCAGGTTCCAATCTGGTGGGTCAGTTAACAGGACCAGAGGTTTAGTCATCTGAGCTTTCAGACTCGTGCTGGAGTCTATCCTCAGGGAACTTTTCTCTAGCAGGGAACATCTCTCCAGAAGAGTACAGATTGCTAGAGTGAGCAATTCCCTCAAGATGGGCTCCAGCATGAGACTGAAAGCTCAGATGACTAAACCTCTGGTCCATTGCACGCACATGCACAATGAGTGAGTCCTATACTGTGAATGTTTTGTTACAATCTTGAAACAAATTATTTCAAAATACTTCAGGTTTTGTTTAAACATTTATATATTTTTGCCAAAATCCATTGGCCCAAATAAGTGCTTTAGGGCAGGGGTCTGCAACCTTGGCAATGCTGGTTCAGGAATTCTGGGAGTCATAAAGTCACCAAGGTTGGAGACCCCTGCTTTAGGGTGAATAACAAGAAAATATTTCCAAGTTTTAATTTACTTCTATTGTCAGAACATAGGGGCTTGAAACTGAAATGAAAATTTATCTACTTTGTATATATACACTAATCTTTTTTTAAAAACTGTTTATTAGAATTTCACAATAGTAAAAGTTAATATATACAAACATAATAAAAAGAAAGAAAAAAAGATTTTAAAAAAAGAATATTTAAAGAAGTGACTCCTGATCTTCTTTGAACCAAGTACACGCAAATTAATAGTTCCCCACTCCCTGTGAGTTTACATACATGATTTACTTATCCCCATTGTGTCCTCACCTCCTTATGCATTCATAGGTACAAAAATCGTTGTCATTTCTGTCCAAACATCAGCAAAAAGTCTATAAATGGTGTCCAGAATTTTATAAAACATTCCATATTTTAACTCTGATCAAATAAATCAACTTTAAATCCATTTCTTTTGCTTCTAACAAGATTAATCTCTAGTTCATCAAGTGGTCATTATAGGATTGAATCTGTATCCAGACTTTCCTTCCCCCAACTTATTTTAAAATTTTAAAAAATCTACCGATAAGTACTTGCCTGGGTCTTTTTTTCATTTCTTCATTAGTCTTCAACTCTTTTGAAAAGATAGTACAGGTTTGAATTAGGAAAAGATACTTTTCTTATCCTTTGTGCTTTGTTGCAGATGAAGACCCACACTTACCTACAAAACCCTATGAGCTAAAAAGCCGCATGTTTGTCCCACCTGGAAATCTAGCCACGAACCTTCGTGGGGTTTTGACAGATCGCCTAGCTGTTGCACAGTATCACAATTTTCTGAAGGGTTTCCAGATGCATGACTGCTATATGGAGAATACACATTTTCATAGATGGAAAGGTGAAATGCACATATGATTTCTAACTATCATTAACATGGCGTTAGGATTACACTTTTAAAAATGTATTTCTAAATGAGTGCATTTGAGATTAAAATCTTATACACTGTCAAGTTTGGGTCTGAATTTGGGTTCAAAATGCACGCCAAGAGCCATATCTTCCCAGATTAAAAAAGTTAGTATGATTATTCTCCATTGTTTGTATATTATCTCCCTTCCACTGCATTCAGCAAAGTAACTAATGAATAGCAAATTTTAAAAAGACTTTGGGACCACACCAAAAATGTTGTTGGAATATGTAATAATGTTACAATGTTATATATCATTTATATATGCTACTTTAGGCTATGATCCAGAAGTGGAGGCCCAGAGTTGCCTCGCAGTGAGATGGGCAACAAACATAATAAATAATAATAAGGTTTAAAAGTTTAATGGTTTCTCTTATCCACTCATGACTGAGTGAAGACAGTGGTGTTCATCTCTGATTCTCAGCATAGGGAGCATTTTTAAAGAAACATAATCATGTGGCCAGCATGAAAATATACAACACAATAAGCTTTTCTGATAAAGTGGTACCTATTTATCTACTCACATTTGCATGTTTTCAATCTGCTTGGTTGGCCGGAGATGGGGCAAGCAATGGGACCTCACTTGGTTGCACTGCACTTGGGTGTTGCACCTGTGCTGTCAGCTTTCTAGCTGACAAGTCCATCATCTTAACCATCAGATAAAGATTTCAGAAAAAAGATATAGCAAAGAGAAACAAGTCCAATTATCATTAGAACAAACAAATATACATTCAGAACCTTAATAATTATTGTTTTTATATAAGCGTTGAGTTCTACTGGCCTCCCATAAGTAAGTACATTTTAAAAGCAGTGCTGTTTTTTCTTATACCAACCTATACATACTTCAACTGCCATTTACTGATATGCAATACTTATTTTACCCAATATTAGTAATATAAACAGACAATTTACACAATGCACAATTTCTTTTGCATGGCATACTAGAATAATTTCTGGATTTGTTTATAACTCATGGTTTTTGATTGTTGAATTTTAAATTTAAATTTTAAATTTCAGAATTAAATAGATATACTTTGCAGGGAGGAGCATATTCAACACACAGCAAATCATAAGCTATGTTTTGGTAGACCCAAAAGGATGAGTAAAACTCCTCAAAGAACTTTGAATTTAATGTAATTAAATGATTGAAAGTCAATTATTTCCAGATGTCAAAGCAATGTGTTTCCTTTCCAGCTACTACATTGGATTGTTGTCCCAATCAGCTAACAGAATATGATGATCACCTGGGCCTGGTGGATGCTGGATTTTTCATCAATACAAGTTGCCCACCACTCTTAAGGCTAGAGAGGAAAGTGGATGTCATCCTGCATTTGAGCTACAGTGCAGGTTCACAAACATTGGTAATAGATTTTATTTATTGCTTGATTGCTTGTGTCTGCTATATATGGTAGAAGCTATACAATGTATTTAATAGAGATAGCAATCTCAGTGGAATTTGTCCACAGGTGTTCTTTTTTTAAAATAGTAAAAGAAAAGATTGAGAACATACCTGAAAACATACCATATTTATGCAATTGTATACTTGTGTGTTCTGAAAGAATTACCATAAAGCTCAATGAGTCTCACTTCCAAATGAGAGTAGGATTACTCTTTTAAAAGATAAAAACTGAAAAAAGAGAGAGTAAATATTAGCCCTTTAAGTAAGAGGTGTCCATAGGAGGAGAGAAGTGGCCACAGTTAGAGCCCTGCTCCTTTTTTTTTACATATATTACATGTGAGGCACATATAAATAAGGACAAAGGCTTTGATTGCACAATCACAATCTGTGGCACAGTCACAGTCATAGCTATCAACCTGCTTCCAGTCATGAGAAAACAATCTCCTTGACTCTATTAGTTGCTTCTCTCTGCTTCCAGTACTATATTATTTATTAATTTATCTCATTTCTCAAATTATACTTCCTCCTGAGGTGGGGGTGGACCCAGCCCGGTGGCCTCTGCAAAACCCTGAAAACATTACTTTGAGAATTAACTTGAGGATCCCATGATGGCATGAAGCCTACTAGAAATTAGTATGACCATTAGTGAAATGGACTCCCTGTGAGGTTGCTAGCATTTTGTTTTTTGTTTTTGTCTTCTTTCTATTTTTAATTAAATGGATTGTTTCAATGTATATATATATATATCCCAAATAATTTTAGTAAATATTACTGATAAAAAGATTAAAACTTAGAATGATTTAGAGAATAACGTAGAATAACTTTATTATCACTTTAAATGTACACTAACTGGCATCCATTAAAATGAAATTTCATTGCATACAGCTATCAAAGGGTCACCACCTCCAATATCACTACATAAACGTGACAAAATAAATAAAATATTAAATTAATAATAATAAATAAGTACAAAATTATTCATATATCCACATATATTATATGACACAGAGAAATAACACAGTCTAGTTCAGATGTATACATGTACATGGTAAGAAAAATGAGCCTTGCAAGTTTACCAGATGGATGGCATAGGGAACAAAGCTGTTACAGAATCTGGTTGTCAGGTTCCAAGTAATGCATCCATCATAAAATGAACTTCGAGACATTCTTATTCCTCAAAGAACAAACTTATTAGGATACGCTCTCTTCACACTAACTAGTGGAAAGCCAGTACTAAAGTTCCTGGGCTTTCCACGTCACTATAACTAAGATTTTCTCAATTTTCCAAAACAGGCTGAATTCACCTGCATAACCCAATCTACAATCTAACCAAATTCAGGCTTGATACTGGTAGTCCAGCTAGAAATACTTCAAAACCTCCTCCCAGAGGGGAGCAACAGAAACAGACTGTAAAGTGGGTGTGTGGAATCTCTAACAATTGTGGGATCTCTAACAAAAAAGAAAAAAGAAAAGTATGTGGGGGTCTCTAACAAAAACTATAGAAACTATTAAAAATAATAAAAAGAAAAGTGTGTAAAAGAAGAAAGGATTTAATGTATCACTATCTCTTAACATATAGCATATACTCTCTTCACCCCATATTTCATCTCTTAATTGAAAACCAAATCCAAAACCTTGTCATTCATTCCTTATCAGCAAAGTTCAGTAAGTCCAGAAAGATAGGTGAATTTTAGTCCCACCTTAGGCATGAAAGCTGGTGAGTGACTTGGAGCCATTCACTCTCTCTCAGCCCAACCTCTTTCTTGGGTTTGCTGTTGTGGGGGAAAATAGGAGAAGGAAGAAGTATATTACATATGTTTGCCATCTTCAGTTATTTATAAAAATAACAGAAGTAGGAAATTAATTAATTAAATAAATAATTAAATAAATATTGAATAAGCCAATCATTTATTCCTTCCCTATATTTTTAACAATCTTAATGTCTAACCCCTTTAAATAAGAATCCCAGAGCTTGATTTCTTGTAATATTTCTTTTAAAAGATTCCTTTAGCAAGTCTTTTTTGTACCTCCAATAAAAAAAATCTGTATTTTCTGATTTAGTGGCTATATTTCTCCTTTAATCAATAAACATCCACTAATCCACAATAAGATGGGCAGCATATAAATTTAATAAAGAAATAAATCCCGTTTCATTTGTAAGTTCAGTATAAATACTGTATCCTTCTCATTGCTTGTCTCCTGTATATCTGTATTCAAATTGATTTCAAACTTATCCAGACTGACTAGTTCTTCTTCTATTACTTTCTTAACAGTCCATTTACCCATCATTTCTAAAAACTCAAAAGACCCTATTTTTCATAAACTTCCATCAGAAAACCAACTATTTCCATTCTTTTTTCCCCATCCTCTACCTCCCTCTAGTATCCACCTTTAAATTCCCAGTATCTTGTTTTGACTAAAGAAAGTCCAAATAATTACAATTTCCCACTGGAGGAATATTTCCCATAGTTTAAAATTCCAATTTCAAGTCTGTCTCAGCCCTTAATCCATTGTTAAGTTTCTAGAATCCATATTCTAAATACTTTTGCTGTTAAAATAAAAAAGTAATACCTTTCAAAAACTTTTAAAATCATATTTAAAAATCATTTCTCTAAAGAGAAGGCAACTCACCCAGTCAACACACTATAACTTGGCATTCCAAAGGGACTTAATCCTCCTAAAGCAACAAAAATTAAAGCAAGTCCAAAGTGATGAAGAAGTGAGGCTTGGTAGAGCTTTATGTCCTTAAAAGTGGCTGGGTTCATGACTATGAGCAAAGATGGATCCTTCCAGAGCTCCAAAATACTCTGCTCATAAGGGAAAGGGAAAGGAGTCATTGCCTATAGGGGACAGTGCTCATCTCAGACATCAGTCCTTGGAATGGGGCGGTATATAAATCTAATTTATAAATAAATAAATAAATATGGCCAGCATGATATCACAGAGCGCTGTTACTTTCCCACCAAAGTGGTACCTATTTATTTGTTCACATTTGTATGCTTTCAAACTGCGAGATTGGCAGGAGCTGGGGCTAGGATGAGAGCTCACCCCATCTTGGGTTTCAAACTTAAACTGCCAGCTTTCCAGCCAACAAGCCTAGCATCTTAACAGTCAAGCCACTATGCTGCTCCTGATCATAAAGTGACCACAAAAACTTCAGAATCTGTGGTTCACTTACAAGAAGCAGCTGTGCAGAGTAGACAAAGGCAAGCTCAAAGATTTCTCCTTAATCCAGAAAGGATTTTGATGATAATCCCAATGCAACACCATCCCACTGCAAAAAAGGAGCATCTAATTTGCCACGGCTCTCAACCAGAAATGTTTTTAATATATATTTTTATTATTACTATACATACCATCCAGAGTATCTATGTGAAATGGTTAGCTATACAAATGTGATTAAATAAATAATAAGGAAGTAATATTTTTGTGTAACATATTTCAGCCTTATGTTAAGCAACTGCCTGAGATGCTTCAATTCCTCAAGCCCTGATCTCCAGATAGTAGGAACAAATTAGATTATGTGTTTAAACCTCTAAATCAGGATCACAAACAAAATGTTAGAAAATAGGCCCATGCTTGAAGACAGGCTATTTCATAGCCAGTTGTCACTTGTATACAAACATAAGATTATTCAGTCTATGTAAATCATAAAATCCAAGGCTCGGATATTGTTAATTTTTATGATTGTATTATATTACTACAACTTTTACTTGTTGTCAGTTCTAATACTAAGAAGCAAAGATGAATTTATCCTGTTGAATTTAATTTCTAATTCTTGGATTTGTAAACTCAAACTTTTCTGTTGAACTGGTACTATATAATTGATGTTTTATTGTAGTGTAATAATATTCACAATTGTTTGCTTTCGTGTCTCATAAAATCTTCATTTGATTTTTATATGAACATAGCCTCTAGAAGATGCTTGCAAGTACTACACAGAACAAGGGATCCCGTTTCCAAATGTTGTCTTAACAGATGAAGACAGGAAACACTTGAAAGAATGCTACTATTTCAATGAAGCAGAGGGATCTGGTTGCCCTATCTTGGTTTTCTTTCCATTAGTGAATGATTCTTTCCAATATTATAGTGCACCTGGTAAGTTACTGGTAGTAATCAGGCAACTGGCTATGGTTTATCTGGTCATCATCATCATCAATATTAATTACCTTCCAGATAGTCAGGAAAGAAGTTGTAATTCCTAACCCTGAGAAATTTATCATTGACTAGATTAGGGACATTGTGAAGTGAGGGAGCGGGACACATTTTCTGATGCTCTTATTCTCATATCTTCTCATACACTTTGACTGATATCTACCAATATCTCTCTCTTTACCTTTCTGGCACTGTGGTTCTAGTCTATGGACCAGTCAAACTCAGAAGCCAATGGGCAGTGATAAAGGGAAGAGTGCATTGTTGAATTTTCTTGTCTGAACTTGAAGCCCTCTCTTTGACCTCAGAAGCAGAAATCTGAAGAGGTTGAATTCCCCTGAAAAGCTGTATCCGAGGCTATATGACTGCAGCCTTTATTTGGCAAAAATAAGATTGGCCAATGGGTACAGGATCAAATGGGTACTCGTTTATATTAAGCTAGATAAGAGTTAAAGAATAAAGTCCAGATGCTAAAATCTTTTCATGACATGTATTTTTTTCCTCCTGAAATAAGCCAATAGTAAAACAACCTTCAATTTATTGTTATTTATTCTAGGTGAGAGGCGCTCTGAAGCCAATATGGCTGGTGGCAACATTGACGTTTCTACTTGCAGAACCCCATATTCCACTTACTGCCTGAAATATTCAGATGAGGATTTTGACAAGCTTGTGAACCTAAGTGAATACAACATCCTCAATAACCAGCACCTGATTTTTCAAGCTTTGCATGCAGCGATAGAACGGAAAAGGCAGCAGTGCTGCAAGAATTAAACTCCTTTCTATGTGTCATCATAATGGATTGTGGTTGTGTTTTTATTTCCCTTTCTCAAATTCATTATTTTCTACATTAGAAAAGCATTATTGTACTTTAAAGACAAACAAGTGTGTCATAGAATGACACAGCATCACCCCAGCCCTGTGGGCATTTCTGTCAATGTGTCAGTGTTGTAGGCATGCCTCTTTAGATATTCAACTATAATTATGTTCATAAGTGCTAAATGCATTGTAGATTTTTGTCCTGACATCCACCTGTCACATCATCTGAAATTTTGATATGTTAAGTCTGAATGGATAGACTAATCCAGTTATTTGCATCAAGAATGACAGTGGAATGGGTGGTCAGGAGACATTCTGCTGCTCTATGCACATGCAGAATGGAAAATGTTATGAACCTTGTTACAGAGCAATCCTAAGGCTTCCTCTGAATTAACAAGTACATGTTTTGTTTTCTTTTCTAGCAATACGAGCGCCCAGTAATTGAACTGGAAGTTTGTGGTTATTGGATAAAGCTTTCAGTTATGATACAGTCTTTCCGTGAAAAGGAAAATCAGTTTAAGGCTAGCAGTGCTACTCCAGCATTGAGAATAGAGTTTGCCTTGCTTGCTTGCTTGCTTGCTAAACAAACAAACAAACAAACAAACAAACAAACAAACAGCTGCTCCTTGTCCTGACTTCCAATTGTTCTCCTTTCATTCTGGCTTGATAAAGGAACACAAATGTACAAGCCCTGGTTTAGCAGCCTTTTAAAAGAGCAAGGTTTGACACTGTCCTTTATTTCCACCAACTTTTTTTTTATACTTTGGAGAAAAAGAAGAGAGTGAAGGTGATTGAAGCTGCAGAGACAGGACAAGTCAGTCACTGAATGGTTTGGCACCAGAACGAAGGTGCAATTGGCAACTGCTGACCAGATGGTGTTTCCCAAGGTTTGCAAATATTTAAACAGGCCTTGCTCTGCAATAAGCAGGCCTATCTATTTATAATCCATGTACGTGTATCTGTGGTTGCTAGGAGTTGAAAATGACTTGATGGCACACACAGGTAATCTTCAACTTATTACCACAACTGCAACTGGAATTTCCATTGCTAAGCAAGGCAATTATTTATTGTTTCCTGTTCCCCCTCAATTACTACAGTTAAGTGAATCACGTGGCCATTAAGTGAATCTGGTTCAGGATTCTTTTCTTTTCCTACCATATGAAATGGGTTGATGGATAAACTTAGTTTTGCTCTTCTGCTATGATCTGGTAGAAGAATGTGTTACTGTGAGCATAGTTTTCAATCTCATTAGAGCGTCACAAGCCCCTCACCCAAGACAAATGGATACCTATGGAGAGTATTTATTATTATGTTGGTGCACAACCAGCCAGATGTTTAGACTGGGTTTGCCATTTTCTCCCACCTATCAAGTTCTTCCCAAGAGCCTTGTTATTATCATTATGACTGCCATTAATATTGTAGAAATTATTGGCATGATTTTGCAATTCTAACAATGATGCTATAATGAACCATATCAGACGTTAGCGTTCCTTGATATCTGTGAACAAGTGGGCAATGGGACTCAGGAGCTATGGATGGGCAACTAGGACCTAGCCCTGTAGGATTAGTGGAAGAACAACAACCAGATAAGACAAATGTGTATGAAAATTACATCATTTGGGGCTGCTATTATAAACAAGAACTAACAAACAAAGGTACTTAAAGTGAATGATTGAACATTGCAAAAGAATTTATCCAATATTTATTCTCAAATATTATTGAATAACAATTAGCAGACTTGAGCAGACCAGAAATAAAATATTCAGGGACGCAGAACTAGAAGAGATTCGGGAAAACTGTGAAAATGGAAGACCCCAAAACAGCAAAAGGGCCAACGTCAGGAAACTATACACCAATAGCATGCTTGCCTACAATGTTTAAATTACTCGAAGGCATAATAACAGACAACACCCAAAATTATTTAAAAGAAAATAGTAGAATAGAAAGGAAATAAAAGGAAAACCAGTGGTACAAAAATCAATTTTTGATTGATAAAATAGTTCTGGAGAATTAGAAAAGTTGAAAAACCAATTTACATATGGTTTGGGTTAGTTATAAAAAGTGTTTTGATTCATTTCCACATGGTTGGATCATCAAATGTTTGGAAGCAACTGGTGTCAATAAAAACATTAGAATGTTTATGGAAAAAAATATGGAAGACATGTAGAAGACATGATTGGAAATGATTATCCTTATTATTTGTCATTACTATCATTCCATTTTGGTGGTCTTGAAGAAAACAAATCTTGGCTATCAGACAATAAAAAAATACTACCAAATATCACATTAGCTTTATATGGATGATCTGAAGCTTAATGGAAAATTATAAATAGAAATTCAGTCATTGATAAATATAAGAATTTTTAGCACAGATACAAAAAACAAAATTAAATTATGGAAACACCATCAAACCCATCAATACCTGGGCCATACCTGTATCATCATACATTTCTGGAATTATAAACTGGACATAAGCTGAACTGGATAAACAAGAAAGCTAATAATTACTATCTATTATGCATTTCATCCCCATAGTGATATTGACACATTATACCTGGAGGCAGAAGTTTACTTCAGGTCAAACAAAGAAGAAGAGCATACATTGGCTATTTACATAAAAGATAGTCAAGAAAACAAGCACTGATGCAATTAAAAATAGAAACTGTACTTGCAGGAAACAAAACATGAATATTGAAATAATGCAATAAAAATAAAGACAGAATGCTGGCAAGGAAAAAGATGGTCAATTTCTTCAAAGGATCAAGGGGAAAGTGGATAAAGATAACACCTGGCAATGGCTTACAACTGGAATTTTTAAAAAAGAAAGTGAAGGCTTGATTTTAGACGTATAAAAACAAGCTATTTGAAATAATGTGATCAAGGCTAGAATTGAAAAGTCATTAAACAGTAGATTGTGCAAAGAAACAGCAGAAATGCTAAATCATATATTCAGGTTGTGCAAGAAAATTACACAAACTGATTATAAACAACATAACACAATTGCCAAAATGATTCACTGGAACATCTGTAAAAATTTACATGTACCAGTAATGAATATTTGGTGGGAATATATACTGTAGTTGAAAAAAAAATCATAAAAACGAGCAGGTTAAAATATTGGGTGATTTCCAAAGAGATTTGGAATGGTATGGTAGAGATTTGGCTCATAGCACATCAGATACAACAGTGTTTAAAAAGAAGAAATTGTGAATAATTGATGTTGGCAATATCAAGAAATAATAGAATAGAAGACAAAGAATTGGAAAAGATCAAAAGGTATACAGATCTGAAATTTGAAGTTGAAAGATTCTGGCATAAACCAGTTGTGGTGGTTATTAGCATTCTGGGTTAGGGTTAGGGTTAGGGTTAGGTTAGGGTTAGGGTTAAAACTTGGACAGCACTTAGAAAACCTGTGCATTGACAAAATTTCTTATCAGTCAATTGCAAAAGGTCACATCACTGGGATCTGCACATCTATTACACTGATACATTATGACATCCTATTTTCTTAGAAGAATTCAACATGTATGAATGTGTAAAGCCAACACTAGTTAAAGAACTGACAGCTATGATTTCACATTGTTGTGTAAATATAAGAACTATGGCTCCAGCTGAGAAACCATTGGGCAGAATTTTGAGAATCAGTTGCTTATTAGTGTTTGAAAAGAAAACACTATAGAAGAAGAGAAACATATTTAATATCCAGCCGGGTAACCATTTTTATCTTTTCAACTAATGTTTTTCAATGAATAAAAGTAATTTTAGAATCAATATCAATCAAGTTGGGAAGGAAAAACATATTGGTCTGTTCATGCTATTAGCGATGGTTTCTTCAAAGGTAAATCATGCCTTGGCATTTGCTGTAATAGTGATGTAAGGCGGGAATTTTTTTTTTGTTGTTACAGAAGAGAAGGCGTCGCTCTGAATCATTTTTGAAATAACTATCTACTTATGCTGGTTCAAAAGCTGTACATCTCTGTGAACATTCACAGTATTGCCCTCACCTGCCCTCAAGATCGTTCAGCCTACACAGTTTTGCCAGATCACAACATGGAAGTGTCTGGAGATTTACCTTTTGGGGTAAGCATCCTCTTTATTTCTATTTGTATCCTGATATGTGGTAGATGTCCTTTTTTATATTCTATATAATATCAGAATGTTAATGGCCAATTGAAAGCATGTGTTTAGCAATCATAGCTTTTTCCTTCCCACCCATCTCTTGTGGAAATTATTACAGACTGTGGGAAAGATTCAAAATGAGATTCACCAAATGTGAGCAAAGTAAAGTTATCAAATGTTATTAGTCAGGATGGATCATTCCTCTGAATATTAGATCACCATGGAGAATCAGACGCTATATTAAGGAGATCATTGACATTATCCCATAAGGCTAGCAATGGCTTTTCCATGCCCTGTTTATATTCCCACAATTGATATCCCTGTGGGAATCAAGAAATTTTTATATAATCAGTTTGTAATGATTATGTAATGAGCCCTGGTGGCACAGTGGTTAGAATGCAGTATCTAACTCTGCCCATATGCCAGGAGTTCAATCCTGATGGGCTCAGCCTTCCATTTTTCTGAGGTTGGTAAAATGAGGACCCAGATTGTTGGGGGCAAAATACTGACTCTGTAAACTACTTAGAAAGTGCTGTAAAGCACTATGGAGAAGTATATAAATCTAAGTGCTATTGCTATTGCTATTCTAGGACACAAGACTACCTGGTAACCTAGGAATAGCCACAATTTGTATCTTTGTTCCTAACTGAAACATTTGTTAGGGTTGTGCAAACTGATCAAAGGGTCAAGAGGGTAGTTCTCTCTAAGAGTTGGTATGATTACTTCAAGTTTATTTGAAAGGTGAAAGGATGTTCTGCGCATACACATATATATCTACAAAACTAGAAAAGATCCCAAGAAGGTCTGCTGTCCCTTTAAGAGTCAAGTCTGCCACAGTGCTTCAAGCAACAATTTGGAAAGTACCTTTGCTTGCTTCATAAAGCACCTTTGAGAATGGCTTGTACAGCCTCTGTATTTGTCTTTTTTGAGTGTGAGAATTAACGTCTTGATTTTGATCAATTCTTCAGAATGACACTGCCACCTTGGTATTCTGCAATGATAGTTCTGGTTTTATTAAATAAGCAGTCTGTAGATACAAAACTTACCTGCATACCATCAACAACAACTCAGAAAATTTACAAATATAATGGGCCACAAGACAGTTTATTTCATTTAAACCTTTTCTAAATATGCACAGCTTGTACGAATGATGAATTATTTAAATGTGATCATTTTTTCCTCTGTGCTCTGTGAAGGGCTAGACTGTAATTGCATAGGGAATGTTGTTGTTTCATTAACTAATGCAAAGAATGGATATATGCACATCACACATCACCTTGATATGTATTACAACAGACTAGAATAAATGAATGGCAATTACACAAAAGTTTTATATGTTGACAATGAGAAAAACTCTCCTAATGATCAGAATTGTTAACAGCAAAGATAAGGTCTCCCCCCCCCTAAAAATACTTGAGCAGATAGCAATAGCAACAGCACTTATGCTTATATACCGCTTTACAGTGCTTTAGAGCCTTCTGTAAGCAGTTTACAGAGTCAGCATATTGCCCCCAACTGGGTCCTCATTTTATGGACCTTGGAAGAATGGAAGGCTGAGTCAGCCTAGGGGATTCAAGTAGATAATCTTGCAATGGAGGATAAGACTAAATGATTCTCAGATGCTTACAAGCCAATTTGAATCTCCTCTTAATATTATTGCCTAACCATTTTAATATTTGCTAGAAGGAATATCCAAGTTTACTTTGAGTTTTTGAGATCCACTATATGACATTTTTCTGCTCAGTACTTCTCTCTTCCAACTATTCCAACTTCTAATCTGCAAGTCACACTTTAATATTGTTTTCAATACATTATTATTATGCAGGGAGAGGTAGCACCTTGTTGTTTCCTTAACATAAGAGTGATCAGAGCAAAGAATCTCCGGAAAGCAGATATGCGTGAGTACCCTTTGTGTATATCCCGCCCCTTCAGAATTGTAGTATAAATTGGTATTGAGATTATTTTGCTTAAGGAGATTTCCTAACTTAAACAAAGAAAACTAAGGTATTGAAGCTTAGTCACTGAATATATTCTTCCTGCAGGACAAGCTCTTAAGGTCCTTGCATTTTAAAATTCTGATAATATAGAGAAGAGTTGAGTTTGGAAAATGCATTCCAGAAGGCATGTTTCTCTGATTCTTTCATTTTTCTCCTAATAATCTTTTACACTGCAAGGAGTGGCATTCTAACTTACAATTTAAAGCAAACATAGAACCTGCAACCTGCAGTAGTTGTTCAAGTGCAACTTTCAGAAGTTCCAGCTAACAAGATCAATTGTCAACAAAGGAGAATATTTGTAGCTTACAGTTGAAATGAGGGGTCCTTGGTGCTCTCTGAGTTTGCTTGTTTTCTTGCAGATATTTCATTACCCAAACTAGATAACATCATCACTGTTAGTAAGGACTGGGGTTTTCTCTCAATTAATAGACACATAGACATAAACATCTACATACCGTGCAAAAGAGACAATGAACAAGTCAAAAAAGGAAGCAAAACAACCAAAACATCTCCCCACCAGCAATCAGCACCCAGATGAGTCTAGATTAACATGGACCAAGAGTCAAGAAATAAACAATACCCCAATCAAAGAACTGCCAAACAAGCTAACAGTAAACAGCCCAGCCAAAGAACCTCCAAGTCCGCTCCCACCAACATTGACAGGGGAAGCCATCATTGTCATTGTCAGCCCTTCAGTTGGGTCCACTCTATGGATCAGCACTCTCCATTCCATTCTGTCCCACACTGCCATGGTCATCCCAGCATCATCCTTTACAGTGTCCAGTCAGCAAGTACTAGGGAGGCCCCTTCTCCTTTCTCTTCTGATCGCTCCCAACACGACTGACTTTTTGAGCAAGTCACCTCTCATGACACCTCAGAAGTATGACAGCTTCTGGTTGGCGATCTCGGCTTCAAGCGATATTTTGAGTGAGGTTTGGTCTAGGACTACTTTGTTATTTTTGCAGTCCATGGGATGTGTAATTGTCACCTCCAGCACTTCAGTTCAAACATATCCAGCCTTCTCCTATCTGCCTTTTTCAGTCCAGGTTTTGCAATCTTAAGTAGCAATTGGAACAATTGCAATTATTGTATTAGGGCAAGCCAACATAAGTAGAGGGCAAACCCCACTCAGTTTATACATAGATGCACTACACTATGACTAAAGAAATTCTCCTGTTTTTTATCTTCTTGCGATATACAGGTAGTCCTCGACTTATGACCAACATTGAGCCCAAAATTTCTGTTGCTAAGCAAGACAGTTGTTAAGTGAATTTTGCCCCATGTTATGACCTTTCTTGCCATAGTTGTTAAGTGAATCACTGCAGTATTTAAGTTAGTAACATGGTTGTTTAGTGAATCTGGCTTCTCCATTAACTTTGCTGGTCAGACATTCACAAAAGGTGATCATATGATTCTGGGACACTGCAACTGTCATAAATATGAGTCAGTTTCCAAGCATCTGAATGTTGATCACGTGACCGTGGGGATGCTGCAACGTTTGTAAGTGTGAAAAATGGTCATGTCATTTTTATTCAGTCCCACTGTAAATTTGAACAGTCACTAAATGAACTGTTGTAAGTCAAAGACAACCTGTACATCATTCTGCTGTGCCCTCTAACATTAAATTGCAAATATAGGCCAGATCAAAGGAGGGAGGATTAAGAGATATTATGTATACAGAAAAGTGTACATCCTGTTCCTCTTCAGGTATACCAATGTTGCCTTGATCTTCTCTGTAATGTATGCTACAGAGTAATATCACCCGTCACATAATTATTTATACTTTGATCTTTTACACTAGTAAGCCATCCTGACTGCTACTCGAAGCTACAACTGCCAACTGCCTCTTCTGCACAATTCCAAACAAAGACCATTCACAACTGCAAAGACCCTGTCTGGAATGAAACCTTTCATTTCATGGTGCAGTCCAAAGTAAAGGTAAGCAACTCATTGTTAATTTTTGTTTCAGTGGCTGTGTGATCATAGCAGGGCAGGAGAGGTGAATGATTAGGAAAACTAAGGCCAGTCAAAAGTTAGTATACTCTGAGACTCATGTGCCAAGCTCATTCCTTTCCTTTATAGACTTGAAGGCTATTTGCATTTATATTTCAAATGCTGTGTCTTAAGTTTGTGAATTCTATGTAGTTGGTGCATTGGATCCAAGCACTGACAGACTGGATGCTCGGCGGTGCAAAAGAGGATAACAATGGAAGTTATAACAGGCCCGTTCCTTTTCAATAATCAACACAAAACCTCACTCATGCACAAAAGGGGCAAAGCTTGCAGCATGAAGCCAAATGCAGCCTTAATTTCTTTGATAAAAATACCAACCTTTTTATCAGAGAAATCCAAGAAATCCATCACTTCTCATCCAAGAAACTTAGTCTCTGACTGGATGGTGGGGAATGGAAGGATTAATATTCCTATGACCAGCTGTCTGAAAGGAATATAAACCTTTCCATTCCCCACCATCAATCAGAGTTGAAGAAGCTTCTTGGATGAGAAGCAAAACATATTCAAAGAAAAACAAGAAAGTCCAGTTGCCTCTTGAAAAGGCATCTTTGGTACTTCTATAAATGGCCATAATCAATGTATTTGTAGCCTCCATTTCCAAAACTTGACATTTTGAGCAGCTGTTAGACCTATCATGCAAAGAGTATCTACTTCCACAGTCCTACAGAAGTGCTTTCTTATCAGTTCAACCAGATTCTTATTTTTTAATAACAGGGAGAATGAAATGTACAGCACATCTCATCATATACTTCCTTTTACCAAAGAACCAAAGAACCTTCAATCTTTCAACCTCTCCTTCCCCAATGCTATCCCCATCCAGATGTATATTCTACCCTTTATGACATATCTATTTAACAGCCTTTTATTTCTTTTACCAGAATGTGTTGGAGCTGAGTGTTCATGATGATGATGTCTGTCAAGATGACCATTTTTTCACCGTACGCTTTGATATAGCAAAACTCCCACTGAATGAAAAAGTGCTCATGTGTTTTAACTGCAACCAAAAGGTCTGTGTAACCTTAATGAACATTTTAACAGAGCAATTTTGTATGTTTACTCAAGAGTAATCAATTATTTTGCATGCACATGCACACACCAAAGTGATGCAACCATTTTACACACTGAACAAATATACAGACTAGAATGCAGTTATCCTTTTATTTTCATGCTTTACTAAACAGTGTAGTCAAACTGTAGTAAAAGAAAATATGCACATGTAAAAATACACTATGGAATAGGTTTATATTGTGAAAAATGCCTTGCAAAAAAATATGTTAGGGAAAATAGGGAAAATCCGTATACACAGTTTTTTGAACATATGGGGAAAAAAACAATTGTTTTGGTTTGCAGGAATTTATTTTTAGAATCCAAATTCATGTAGTAACTGGAGAGAACCTTTGCTTGCAGAAATCTGTTTCTATGTTATTTCTCTTTTGTTTTTACTGTGTTTTATTCTAGCATCATTTTACCACCATTGAAAACCATTTATAATGTTTCTATAAAGATGTCTGGCATATACTTTTAAAAATAAATATAATTACATTTTGAAGTACAGGAACTCAATATGATAACCTCTAAAATAAAAATCCTCTAGAAAGAATTGTAATATTTGTTAACTATTAGTTATAGAATAGAGAGCTAGACAGAGAGATGAGCTTGAGTCTTTCCTGTCTTGAGGCTAGCCCATCTTTTTGTGGATATAATGAGAGTGGAATGGAGTTAGACAGCTAACTTGCGTTCTTGCATATCATTCTCAGAGCAATGGAAATGATATACAAATGTAATCCATGCAACCATGCAACCCTGCATATACAGCCCAACCTATCATTTTACAAGCTAGTGATATTAAGCGTGAGCTGTTTGTAAGATATTTAAAATAATATATTTTTATTTACATACTATTCTATTCTTAGCTCCAATTGATGTCCTTTTCACCTGTTATGATTTAGTGTTATGAGTGTATTCTGCAACTATGGTTAAAATCCAGATAATATTATGCTTGATCATAACAGTAATACAAAGAATAGGCATCTTTGTGCGAGCTATGGTGAGATTACATCCCTCAGAATTTCTAAAAAAAACCTTTTAGAATGGCTTCGGTAGGAAACTTTATACTTATTTTCTTCTAATTTCAGGAAAACGAGGAGCTGGAATTAGAATTTGAGTTACTGCATAGGTGGGTAAAACCAGAATCTAAATAATCTCTACAGAATCTGCTATGTCCCTGCTTGTCATCTGTATAAAATACTGGGCAATATTTTCCTACACCGATAGTAAGATCTAACGATATTCTACTGTTTAGCAGTCCTGCTCTGCATTTTGACAAAACCTCGTAACAAACTTTGCATTTTAAACATCCTGAGCTACTACTGGTCTTCCCTGTTGTTTTCAACATTTCTAGGACGTCACAGCGGGATCGACGTAGGGGAACAGGGCTCCGTATCCTCCGTCTTCTCTGCCGGAGGGCCGCCCGAGGGACTAAAGTCACCCTGTAGGGATGACTGATGAGGAGGGATACCCTGCAGGTCACGGAGAGCAGTGGCTCTCCTGCTTGACCCGGGGTTTTCCCTCTACACCTAAGACGAAGAAGAGGCAGCCAAAATGGCCACCGCGAAGCTGTGACAGCGAAAAGGACCAAGACTGTGCTGGAGTGGTGAGAGTGGACAGTGAGCAGAGCTGGGTGAGGCGATCTTCTAACGGTGCTTAGGACTTGACCCCACAAGAAAATGACCCCACAAGCCTCCAAAAAGAGGCTCACTGGAATGTTTTTTAGCGGTGATTCAAGAGTAGAGCAAACTGACATTCAAGCAGGAAGTAAATTACAGCTGTAAAATACAGAAAGAGTCGAATGTAAATGTTGTTGGCATAACTTTGTATAGGCATTTTGAAATGCTGGATATGTGATTGTTCATGAGATACTGTACTGGAGACTTTGTTTGAATTAATTTGAAA